>JACXGJ010000268.1:0-52321 GCA_016801105.1 Esox niger | reverse complement strand
TCCCTGCGTAGCTTTTCAGATGGTAAGTCCAGCCAGGACCAATCCTTGGAGAACTTAAAAGACATAGGATGTAACGGTAAGTGGTGCAAAAGTGACAAAAAGGAAAATAAAATGGAAACAAACCCCTATAAGACGACAGTTATCCAGCACCAAGCAGTCACTGTGTTCCCTTCTCCCCCCTTTCTGTTGTGAATTACAGTAGATAGTGGGAAGCAGAGATGGGTCGAGAAGAAAAGCTGGGCATTCCCACACTGGCAAGTCACCAGAGCACAGTCTGGGGCAGGTTGTCGTGGTAACATCATTGTGTAACTTAGCCATCATTCAGCCAAAATTTGTCACCTCTTTACACACAGAAACCTAGATACAGTAGATAAGTACCATCAATAACCGCTCAGCTCTGCTCTAAATGTTTAGTGGATTCATTTAAACAAGCCAATCTACTGGTCTTAACAATTATTCCCTTCCCCTGCCTTTACCTAGATGAAATGTTGTTTTTCTCAAAAATACATGTTTGTATAATTGGGGGCACTGGGCACTGGTCCAAAACCCCTTCAGAACACAGTCCCCTATGGCCTTAACGAATACATCAGATTTACTTATTACGTACCTCTTTGTGGCATCAAGATTGTTTTTCTTTCCAGAATGGAAAGTATGTATTTCATATTTCAAATATAAAAACAGTCATGCATATTTTATTTGATTGAATATGTGATAAAATAAAGCCTAATGATGGAGTTCATTGTAAATGCAGAATGTGTGGTTTGCCAATTTAAGAATATCTAAGTGACAAGTGAAAGCATCTGCATTCCTTCAGTCCTTCCACAGTACACCAGGCATAACCAGTCAAATCCAGATCATGCTCAGTTGCCTGGATCGCTCTAAACTATTCCTCTTAAATTGGCAGGCTAACAAATTCTTTTATGTCCCCAAAGCTAACTCAATTAGAGCTTGACCAATGTGCTCACTGTGATCCCCTCCAGAGTCCTCCTGTTTTCACAAAACACACAAACAGTCACACGCGCACACACAGTAGGAATAGGAATACAAGCCTGTCTGTTGTCATTTTGCTACACTATTTGGCCATGAGCTAAACTGGGTGGAGGCTTGGTCCGACATGTGGGAGATTTGTCTAAAATGGTTTTAGATTTGGGGACATTTGTGTTTTTCTACAATGGGCACAGGGAAGGGGAGTTCATTCTTTCCTGGGTTTACATTCTGCGTGTTGCCTGTTTTAGTATATCACTTCTAGGGGTGTGATAGAGTTGTCATACTCATACTCATGAATATATCTTTTAAACTTGATACCCGTAATTTAATCTACCTGTTATCTGTTTGCACTTTTTGCTTAGATCATTAAAAAGCCTATAGTCATATAAATTATGATATAATCCCTCAAAGCACATCCTGTTCCTTCATTCAGACATAGTTCAAGGCTAATCATTTATCTAGACAGATGAAAATGCTCAAGATTTAGTCCTGTTCAATTGTCTAGATTTAAGTTATGGTAGGCGACCACTGGATATATTTTTTCTAGACACAGATAAACGTACAGCAATTTACTTACCCCAATTTGTTTCTAAAGTATTATTTAACAAGGTGAGAATGTTAAGACCACATTAATATTTAAAGTAACAAACTGGGAGCAATTAGGGGTTAACAGGGAGAGATCAACAGGGTTTATTCACTTTGTCGGCCTGAGGACTAGATCAATGAATCAGTAAAATTTTTTATTAATGCAGATTGGTTAGAAGTGTTAAAAAACTATGAAGACATAGTCCATGTTCTGTACTTCAAAAAGCTCTCCCGTTATCCTACAATACCACAATACAATGAATAATTGCTTATTGTTTCCAAGAGAGTACAGTTTTACTTCTCTAAGTGTAAACTACAGTGTAATGGCATTTGAATGCCACAGTTCTGTTATTTATCCTTCCATTTGGATGAGACTATTATCAACCAAATGTTATGTTTGTAATTCTGATTTGGATGCATGCCCATTGTGCTCAGGGAACATTCTGGCCCGAAGGCCTATTTTGCATTGACTGTGTCACAAAACCATGCTGAAGTGGTTTGTAAGTAGAAATGCATATTTATATTAACAGCGTTTCTATTGTTATTGTTATTTTAGGACATAATCGTTATTAACCCCCACACATTAAATTACAGACTGCCCTTAAAATGGCAGCTCCCCAAGAATATTCCTCAACAACAATCAAACACATTAATATAAAATATATCTTACCTTCACATATTCACCTTTGCTATCCATGGGTTCTAATTGGCTGTAAAAGAGAGGGGAATACATTAAATATGAATGCTTAGTGCTTTCTATGATCCCTTACCTAACTTTAACCCCTATTCCAACCTAATCTTAAACCTTACATTAAGCATTTTACATTTCAACATAACTGGGGTAATGTCATGATTTGTTTGAATGGAAGTGGATGATCTTCATTGTAATCGACACTGTATTTCTGACCCATTCAATGTTATTTTAATGGACAAAAAAAATTGCTTTTTTTTCGAAACAAGGACAAATCTAAGTAATCCCAAAATTTTGAACGGTATATAAAGGGCTGGCCCCAAGCATAAGCAACATTAGCGGTCAGTTAGGTTCCCTGGCCACTAGGGGGCCCCTAATGGACAAACATTTTTTATTTAAGTTAGGGTAGTTACTTTCTATTGAGAGCAATTATAATTGTACACACAAGGTGGAAAAGTGGTTGTGCATTTGCTCCTTTGTGTCTTAGTTGGCAGGGCATGATCCTGTAATGTCCCAGTGATGGATTCAATTCTAGGAACCCCCATAAGTAAATTGTGTGCAAATGTTACTAAGTTGGATAAACGCATCTGCTAAATGGGATGCATTATACATTTTTGAAAAGTCTTAGCCTCATATCAATGTGTAGTTAGCCCAGCCTGCATTCTGCTCTTGTAGTATTCATAATTGCTTTTCAATATTTTATTGTGTTACAAATTTATGTCAAAATTGAAAATCGATTTAATTTGGAGCTTTTAATCATTGACAAATTAAATCAAAATGTATTTAGTTCTGAGCTTTTGATCACTTTCAAAATACAAATACAGTCTTAATATTGTTCTAAATAAATTACAATATTAAACAGAAAATAACTAATTACATAACGGATTATGAAGTAATCACACCCTTTACTATGACACTCCTGAATGAGCAGTGGCGCAACAAATTGTCTTTAGAAGTCATGTAACTAGTTGAATGAAATCCAACAGCATGCACTGAAGGTATTTTTACATTATTTCAAGTTGAATACACCTGTCTATGGGAGGTCCCACATTTAGTTAGTACAATTCCTAACCAAAACTATATCATGAAGACAACAGTCCAAGTGGTTCACAAATGTGTCCCAAAACAATAATATTCCACATTAAATCTAGGATAGTTTGCCAGAAAGCATTTAGGAAACTGAGACCAAGTGGAAGATGTGGTCTGATGCGTCAAAAATATAGTTTTTTTTAGCCTCAGTGGTAAGCACTGTGTTCGGCACAACCCTCATCACATCATGCAGCATCATGCTATGGACATGCTCCTATGTGTCAAGCCCTTGGAAACTTGTGAAGAGGGCAAAACGAATGCAGCAAAGTACAGAGAACTCCTGAAAAAAAACGAGACCGACCTGGGACTTTTCATTTTCCAGCATGGTGGCCAAACATACAGTTACACTGTACTGACAGAAACAAATTAAAATGTCCTGAAATTAAAATGTCCTGAAGTGGTCTATTCAAAGCCAATTCCCTTACATCTAATTGAGAATGTAAGGGAAGAGTTGAAAATTGCTGCTAAATAAAAGGTCCCAATACAGCTTCGGATCTTGAGCAATTATCCAAAGAAGAATGGACAAAAAGGTCTGTGTCCAGATGTGCAAAGCTGCTAGAGACTTATCCAAATAGACTCAAGGCTATACGCGTTGAGAAAGCTGCTTTGACCAAATATTAACTAAACAGGGTGAATAACTTTATAATCAATTATACTCCAAATAAAATCAATTTTCATTTCATGTTGTCACAATACAATTTGGAAAAGTCCAAGGGGGAGAACACTTTTAAAAACCACTGTAAAACCCAAACCAGGAGGCCCCTGGACAGGAAAATATCTGAAAAGGACAGAATGTGCTGTTCTTTCTCATACGTCTCCTTACATTCTCTATGGGCCTTGACTAGGGGAAGTAGGCCTATTACATAAGACTCTCTAAAGATTTTAAATCTGCAATACCTCCCAAATATGTTCTACTGTGACAACTCCTAGCAACAGCCAGCTGAACTAAACAAAAAAGCTGTCAGGTTAAAAGTTGAGGATTTTGAAATATCAACTCCCTGAACATTTTTGGTGTTTCTGTTGTTCCTCAGCCCTGCACATTTCCTCAAGTTTACTGTCAAGAGAAATTTCCTCTTTTTCCCATGAACTTAATCTCTTTACAAACACACATATACACACACTCAAGTTCCGCAACTTCTCATCCTCCCACACATACCGTCATTCATAGATTCCCACCACTTCTTTCCTTCCTTTCAGCTAAAATTACATCCACAAACAAAAACATATGTCCCAAAGGGGTTCCTCAACCACAAATATACAGTCTTTGATAACAATCGTGATACCACAGAACCACATAAACAGAACTATGGGCTCATACACAATATTCTACTTTCATTGAGATTAACAAGACTTTTTGCAACATTTCCATAGACTATTAAAAACAATTAACAGGTGAGAATCTAAATTGTTGACAGTAAACTTCTGAGTCATTGTGAGATGCTTTTGCTACAACCCTGACACCTATTAGTTTATGAAAATAACAAAATGGAAATAAAAACGATATAAGCAAGCTTGACAAATATTTGCTCATTGCCCAATGCTACTGGTAATGTTTTGAGAGGCAAGGCATTGCACTCGCATGTCTTCTGCATAGCCTCAATGCTTTGTCAGTGTGATGTATTCCAGAAGCAAATATAAACCAGAGTATGTTCACATCTAATTTAAATGTTACTTAAATTGAAATGCCGTTCCGACAAATGTTGTTAGTGTGAAAGGCCATATGTCAATATCTGGCAAGAAGAAGAATCTGCAGACTGCTGGAGACTTTTTTTTCCCTATGATACATATAAATCCAGTTCAATTTGATCCAAGGAACCTCCCTGTTCTTGGCCGGCTTGGTTTCCCACATGAAGATCCCTATTAACAACATGAACAATATGCCCTGTCTGTCATCCAACTTTCTGTTGTGTAGGGGCATCTTGCATTCACACACATAGACACAGAATTGTGTCACCCAAAAAAATATTCCCTATACCAAACACTAATTCTAACCCTTACCCCAAACATAACCTTAACATAACGTAAACTGACCTTATTAGTAACCTCAATAACCTAGCCTTTATGTCTTATTTAACCTAACCCCTGAACCCCTTTCCCCCCATTTACCTATTGTGTTCTTTCCTCTTCTCATTGCCAGTCATATCAACATTCCAGTTTTATGTTTTGTTACTTTAGCTAGCTATCTTGCACAGCTCAGACCTTTACCTAAAGAGCCAGCAAAACCTGATGTTAAACCCCAACGGTCACAGAGAGATCGATCTTAAGAATGCATAATGGAATCCAAAAACATATGCAGATGTCTTTCACTTCAATGTAAAAAAAAATAAGAGTTCACTTAACCTTTTTCTTTCCTTTCCAAAAAAGTTGGAAAGGTTTTTAGTGAGGAACGGAAGGGTTAAAATGAAAAGACCACTGCAAATTGAACGCTTCTGTTACAGACTAAACACTTTACTTTTCTACTTTTTTTAAAGGAACGAAAAGGTGCAGTGGTCTCTTATTTTTTCCAGAGCTGTATACTTTAAATAATTAGACATTGTTGAAAAGAAATTCTCTCTCATACCGATTTGGCCCATGCAGGGACAGATCCCAAGATAAAAGTTGTATTTAATGGGGCCACCTGGGCTACCCAAATGACAAAACGCAAATAAGGAAAGGCTGCCTTTGGACACTTACGCCAGTCCTAACTGTTTGACATGGAACTACAAAATAGTTGTGGTCATGCATATCAATACATACATGTGGTAGTGCATGGTGCATCACATCGCGCAACTATTTAAATAAACTTGTTTCTGCAGTGTTCAGGCTTCAACATGGCTTCAGCTCATGATTTTGTTGATACAATGTAACAAAATGACATACAGTAGCTTATACTGTACCTGCAACATCAGTGAATGTTAGTGTCCAAATTATTTAATATTACCCTGTACCCATGGTGGTGAAGACTCGGGAGAGAATGTAGTACACTATCGCTTGTTTGGCAGCAGGCTAAGATTATAAAAATATAAAAAATAATATACTCGCTTGTCCCGAGATTTTTTTTTTCCGGAAAAATAGAATGCGCTTGTCAGAATGTACAAGTGAAATAAATCCTTATATTGCAGCAATTAGACTGCAGGTGCTAAACACATTCAACTGGAAGTTCGTAGCTGTTTTTGTCACGAGAACTGTGTGGGATGTTTGGCTGCGATTCTATCAATTGTTTTCTCAAACATCTTACACCTAGAGCCCAATATAGCGAACAAAGACAAAAACGTGTGTAAAGTAGGTGTATGCAAGGTTGCTAACATACACAATTTGATATAGATCATTTCAAAGTATTTCCGACGTTTATGTTATATTATATTCAACAGCACGCAGTAGACACCGAAAATGGGAAGGAGAAATGCAGATTTTTAGAAGACCTTCGCGGTTGAATATTCCTTAAAAAAATCTCACTCCTGTGTCTCTCAGTTTCTGACATTTTTTGTTAACTAGTTTCGAGGTATTTTAATGTTAGCAGTCAAGTAGGATTCAAGCTCGCGAAAGACAGACATGTTCTCCAACAGAGGCAAACGCAATAGCTCCGTCACCATGGCAACCTTCAAGCCTTTAAAGTGGCAGCTGATATTTTAGTTAAGAGACTCGGTCACAGAAGTTAAAGAACATTTTGCAATATACCTGGTTACTACTTACTGGGAGTATATGTATTATTTGAGACATAGAACACACCATAATCAGTGGAAGATGCCATACATTGATTCACATATCCCTTATTATGATGAACAACGGAATCACGTAATATAATAGACAATGAAATAATCAGGCCATTATATGACGAAATTACGAAAAAGGTTATGACATTATGAAATATATCTTGTATTGAAAAAAAGCAATTTGAAATGATTACGAAATATCTTTACTAAATATGTGTTATAAAAACACAATGTGCTACTTAAAATAAGGTATTTAATTAATACTTTTTTCATTATTCATTTTCGTTATTTTAGTCCTTCATAATACCTCGAGTAGTTAACTATTCATATGAAAAGAAAACTTCAAACGTTTGAAGTCATAGATGATCTGAATTTCTTGATCATAAATGTTGCTTCCAGTACCGTTAACGGTGTCTTAATTTTAATCCTTCTGTTGCTCACTCAAAATCATCCTTTTCGACTTTTGGGTAAAGGAAAGAAAAGGTGAAGCGGTCTCATTTTTCCGTAGCTGTAAATACGCAATTTAGGAGTAATACTTGAAGGGGCGTGGTAAATGACCAATATTCCAAGCTAAGAGCTGTTATAAGTATGAAACATCGCGGAGTGGCTGGACATCACATGGCAATGGAGTTGTGACAATATAGTAAGCTACCTCAAACAACAAACACATTTCTATGAACTGGTTGTCAACATAATTGACAATAAATCTTTTTTATGTGACTGCAGTATAGCATCATATACTGCAGATTATCAACCAATTAGTGTTCGGGTTTCGAACGACCGGTTTTAACTAGGGGATTTGGCAGAAATGTCAATGTGGGGTGAAATTTCTCGCAGTGAACTAATAATAATAATTATAGCAAATAAACGCTGCTTAGACGTTTAACAGCCTGTTCTATTGATCATGTTTAATGCCACGCAATTTCACAACCATGTGACCTTCAAAACTACTTTCATATGTAGCGTAATAAACTGTAGCCTGTGTTATCGCGAGTTATCGTGGGACGAAGTGTAAAATTTGTTGTGGTGTTGTTAATCACTCAGGTTCTCTCAATATTATAATAGGGTGAAGCATGATAAATGCGCAAAAATAGAGAAAA
The DNA here is from genome assembly GCA_016801105.1 of Esox niger. Taxonomy (NCBI): domain Eukaryota; kingdom Metazoa; phylum Chordata; class Actinopteri; order Esociformes; family Esocidae; genus Esox; species Esox niger. The sequence goes on along the minus strand of JACXGJ010000268.1, from coordinate 44,177 downwards.
TCTGATAGTAAGGTATTCAAAAATCGTAATGTAAAAAATAATTGGGACTAAAATAATCTCACCTGTCAAGTGTCTCCCTCTTTAAAACTCCCGGAGTCCTGCTGTGAACAGCCCTTGTCTTCTTTTCTTCATAGCTGTTGGCCTCCTCAGCTATTGGGTCCATCACCACATACACGTCCTTGTTGAGTGTTGTGGCTGACGTTGAGTCGGAGGGGCACTGAGAGCGCTTGGAGTAAGGCATAATGGCACTGTCCCGCACACTAGTGTTGGTCCTAGTCTTGGTTGAATTGACCACTGGGAAGACCTCACTTGTCGATGGTGCATCTTGATTCCCTGAGTGCCTGGTAAGTGTTGTGATCTTGCATCCCTCAAATGAGCCTCTACTGAATGGCAGTTTGTCTGTTTCACGAAGGGGTTGGGGAGAGTGGATGGGGGTCTGAGCCACTGGCAGTGTTTTCTTTGCAAAGCTACTAGGCAGTGGTTTCTCTAAGGCAGAAAGGTGAGCACCAGAGAGGACACTAAGAAGGGGAGAATCTCGCACAGAGTCCCCAATCTGACACTGGCTAGGATCTTGACAGATCTCCCGTTTGTTCTTCCCTTTCTTCTTTGACACTTTTCTGGATTTCTGCCTCTCCTTTCTGGGTACTGTAGCTACATAGGTGTACATGTCAGTAGAGCAAGCATAGCCTGGGCTGTGGAGGCAGGTATCCAGGTCAGTGACTGAGTTATCCCCTGACATTTTGTCTCTCTGGCTCCCATCCTGTTTTGAGGCTTTCTTGGGGTCTGTCTTATCCAACAAACTCCAGTTTGAGAGATTGGAGAAGCTCCCAAACCACTTGACACCTTGGAAGAGGGAAAGATTGCCTTACTTTATCTACTGCTGACTATTTTGATATAATGGTACATCGATTTCTGTGGTGTTGTATGCAATTTAAATTTATAGATCCCTTTAAATTGTTAGTATGCAAAAAATATTTTTGTTGTAGTGTCTGCTCTGTCACATCTGGAATGTTGTAACATCCAAGTTGAGCCTGCTGAATACATCACCAGATTTATATGATTGTAGATTTGATTATGATACTGCCCTAGGGACCCATTAGACTCCAATGGTTCTCAACCCATAGCCTAGGGACCTACCTGGCAGTTAATTGCTTTCCCCTGGTGGACCAGGTTTCCCTGATTAGAGGGCTAGAATAGAAAACACCAGTGCTTTGGGTCCCGAGGACTGGAGCATGAAAACATAATAGTAACATTTAATACAATGATGACTCAGTAGAGACTGTTGAAAATGGTGGGGGTGAAAAGTGAATAATTTCTCTAGAACCTTCCCTTTATTTCCTTTACGCAAACACATGAGACCAGTGGGTGGTGATACATACTGAAATACATGACCTAAGCCCTAATGCCAACAAACATGCTTTGTTTCTCTATGGCAAACTGGTTCATCTGAGTTAGAGTTGGCTTAATATTGTATGCCACATCAGTATCCATTTATAGTATTCAGCTGAGTTGCTGTTTTGAACCAAACAATGAACAATTTATGTATTTGTTTACGACTGCACATGAACCTGAATAGTGTATTCACAAGTGGAGACAACAGCAGAAAATGAGTGAATGAACGAAAAAAGAGTCAAAAGAACTCATTCTTTACAAGTAGACGCAATAAGAGCAACCTCTCTTGCCCTGACCCATTATATTGCCAGAGCTCTGGGACAGTTGATTTCAGTGTGAGATATTTATTAAGAAAAAAAATAACTTACTCAGTTTTTGTTTGCTCATGGTTTAAGATATAGGATCTGTAAGGAGACAGTTCCAATGATAATTATAGTTCCTAGTATAAGTTTAGACAGATATGGTCCAATCCTTAAAAAGCATACAGTTCAAACAGTGCAATTGAATGAACACTTTTGCCCAACAGAGAAGTGTGCTTCCTGTCATCTTGAGAGAGCGGATATGACAACTCAAATACTTGTCAGCAATCCGTAGTAATTTCTGCTTGCTACTTAAACCGCTTATTATAGCTATAAAACCACACAGTTTCCTATTAAAATGAATCTGACTCCTAGTCATATTAGCATTGTGAAGTTGCGGTCAAAACAGTGTTTTTCCAGGGGCAGTTTTCATCTTGGCTGTATGATATGATTTATAAATGTACAACCAGAAATATATGAACAGTCAACAAAAGCATCAGGAGGGCATCAAGAGGGATTTGGAGGGCATCAAAAGGAATTTGGAGGGCATCAAGAGGAATTTGGAGGGCATCAAGAGGGATTTGGAGGGCATCAAAATGAATTTGGAGGGCATCAAGAGGGATTTGGAGGGCATCAAAAGGAATTTGGTGCGCATCAAAAGGAATTTGGAGGGCACTTGCATTTCTCCTTTTTAGCGGTCAGGGATTGACTAATTTTCCCACAGCAGAAGTCTTTCATCATATTGTCTGGGTTGCTACATTTCCTGTCACATGCAAATAAATCCGCATTAGTTTGCTATAGGGTGTAGTGTGCAGTGATGTGTTATTCAACAAGGTTTGGCATTAAGTTATAGGATTCAATAAGGTGTAGCATCCAATAAGCAGTTTGCCAAGGGAACAACATAGAATCTCCAAACAAGCTTTGACATTTGGAATGAGTGGGTGACTTAGTTTAAAGTTAACACAAGGGTGACACTGTCAATGAAAGCTGACTTGTTTGTAAATCTGCCACGGCCTGGCAAGTACCATACATGCCTATTCATACCATCACAACGTCATTCTTATGAGCAGCAGAGATGTATCAAAACAGATACAAGAATACGTTACTTGCTCTTTGACATGGAGTGCAGGGAGGAGTAGAGTTTGACTTGTGGAATTAAAAATGTTAAGTTTATTTAATTTACAAAGAAATACATTGTACAACCAGATTGTTTGGTGCGTATGTATGCATGATACACTCCCAATGAATGCTATTGTACTTACTCTGTGTCCTTGTAGCCCTTGTCCTTTGTAACTTCACTAGTGTCCTTTGTGTCAGTTCCTTTGTCTAGCTGTGTTCATACATACAAAGAGCCCACACATGCACATACAGTTCATTGCATCTTGACTGTGTTATTTTTTTTACTCTTATTTTTTTATTGAATGTGCTTTAAGATTATTTTTCAAAAACACTTAACAAATTAATACATTAATACAATTAATTTCTATATAAACTGGGTAAACAGTACATATTGTGAATATTTGTTGTTGTTGTTGAAGCCTTAATTGGCAAAACTCTCTGCAGTTCCAGTTCCTGTTTCGAAACAATGTCCAACAAAATACGTCATTCCTTGGTAACTACATTCTGTTGTAGTTACGTCGTGGTTTCATGGAGCGATCGACTTAAATGTAATTTCAACACTTGACTGCAAAAATGTCAAAAAACTATGTAAAAAAAACCGCAGAAAAATTTACCAAAAAGGAGGCCATAGGATATGGAGACCAAAAGTGTTTTGACGACGGGTTGTCTAATGCCGGAAAAAACGTTTACCGGTTGCAGATTCAAGACCTTGAGGAACGATTGGAAAGGTGGTCTACCTTTGATACGTTTTGATTATTTGATTTATAATATTTAAATATAGGCTAAAGTAGCCTACTCTCTTGTGCTGAAATGAAATTATTGTTTTAAGGTGATTGTATAGTGAGTATAATAAACACACAAAGATCGAATTAAAAAGGGGAAACAAAATATTTTGCCTAACTGTGTAGACGGAAGGTATCTCTGGAGTTAGCTCGCCCTGAATGCCTGGAGACATTGTCCGGGAACAAATAATTTAAACATATTTTTTTTAATACTATCAATGTTTTCAAAATAGATAATTGAATATTTAACAAACTCATGTCAGCAATTACTGAAACATGAATGTAAAATCATGAAAAATATATTTAGAGGTGAATTAGTGAATAATCATTATTCAATCCTTGAACCAGAAAATTTGGTCCTGGAAAAGGTCAGATAGACAGACCAATAAGACTTAAAATAACCCCTGATATTATAAACCAAATGTTAGGCAAGAAGCCTAGAGATTTCTTAAATATTATTCCCTCGAGTGGAGATAAAGTTCATTAATTGCCTGTTGTGCTTTGGTACAGTTTGGTATATGTGCACTAAAATAATTAAAAAACAACCGGAATGCTGAGATTATTAAGAGTAAATCCTTGCTATCAACCGATCACCATTCAGAATTCAAACCTGTTTTAACTCATCCTTGCAGATATAAACACAAATGTGATGAGTTGGAGGTGCAACAGAAGGACTTGTTCTCCAAGTATACCACAGTTGAGAAAGAGAAGAAGGACATAGTTTGCTACCTGAAGCGCTCGCTGGCCCAGAAGGAGGATGAGCTTAGAGACATGTCAGAGCAATTGGTGCGACTGCAGCAGGCCAAGGACGCTGAGAAGGACTCATTTGAACTGCAGCTCAGTCAACTCCGCCATGAATTCCTGGACAAGAAGGACAAGCTCACTTCAGAGAACATGATCCTTGGTAATATACTAAGAAAGTTGACGCCACAACATTCCACCAACCAGATCACTAGTTTAGATTTAATAGAGCCCTGCACATTGCATTTCCTTCCCACAATACTGATCAGGTTACTTGTATTGTCCGGGGCCTTTAAAATGTCCTAATCAAACAGAGAGTGAGAGATAATCATGTTGATCCATTCATGTCATTGTCCTCCATCTCTGCGCGTACAGCATGTAAGTTAGCAACCCTGGAGGAGTTCCGTGTGCAGAAGGAAGAGCTGACTGCCCACCTGGAGAACCTGGAGGAGCAGCTTGAGAAGCAGCGACGAGAGCACCAAACGGTAATCTACAGCCTGGAGAGGAAGGCCGTGCTGGACAATGACAGGTCAATGCCATGCCTGTGGAAAATCCATTCTCTGCTTAAAACACTTGATCATTTCGCGTCAGAGCAGATTTTCACGGCAAACACATTTTTGCCACAAAATAGTTTGATGTCTGATGAGAAGGGGATTAGAGAGCTGTCGGCCAGGTGCTCCTCCTCATGCTGCTCTCCACCCTCTCTGCCCCCCAGGTTAAAGAAAGAGATGCAGCAGCATGTAGCGGAGGTGGCGGCTGAATTCCGGCGTGTTTCAGACAAGAAGATGCCAGATACGGTGGTCAGGGCCTTCCATGAGAACGTGTCTCTGACGGCTCAACTCAGCCAGCTGTCCTGCATGAGCGAGGAGCTGCTGGGGGAGAATAAGGACCTGAGAGAGAGAGAGAAGCAGATCCACCGAGAGATGGAGGTGTTGGAGTCTCTTTTGAACAAGATGACCCGCAAGAGCATCAGCAACGAGAAGGTACTGGGAGAGAGGGAAGGACGTGATGCATGTAAGAGCTTTCATCAACACTTCCACATGATAATGGCAGGGCCTTCCATGCGATTATCAACACTTCCACATGATAATGGCAGGGCCTTCCATGCGATTATCAACACTTCCACATGATAATGTGATAATCCATGTGATAATCCTTGGGATAATCAACACTTCCACATGATAAAGACAGGGCCTTCCATGCGATTATCAACACTTCTTCATGATAATGGTAGGGCCTTCCATGTGATTATCAACACTTCCACATGATAATGGCAGGGCCTTCCATGCAATTATCAACACTTCCACATGATAATGTGATAATCCATGGGATAATCAACACTTCCACATGATAAAGACAGGGCCTTCCATGCGATTATCAACACTTCCACATGATAATGGTAGGGCCTTCCATGCGATTATCAACACTTCTTCATGATAATGGCAGGGCCTTCCATGCAATTATCAACACTTCCACATGATAATGGGATAATCCATCGGATAATCAACACTTCCACATGATAATGGCAGGGTCTTCAATGTGATCATCAACACTTTCACATGATAAAGACAGGGCCTTCCATGCGATAATTAACACCTCCACATGATAATGGCAGGGCCTTCCATGCGATAATCAACACTTCCAATTGATAGTGACAAGGCCTGTTGGAAACACTTTCTTGCTGCTATATGGTTACTCTGCTTTCTCTTTCTGCTGCAACTTTCTCTACATCAGGTGATCCATCAGCTCACAGAAAAGTGTAAACAGATGCAGGCTGATCTGGAAGAGTGTGCTAAGGCTCAAGAGGAGCATCAACAACTACAGAAGGACCACGTTTCTCTGCTGGCGGAGACACATGCGCTAAGGTTTAGAACTCAACTACTGGTTGCAGGAAAACTGATACCGCCCCGGGGCATTTTATGTAGTGGTGCAAATTGGCTTTACACTCCGGATTTGGTGTCAGACAGAGGTGCCTTAACTTGTGTTCTAGCCACTCCTTGTGGTACATTGGGCACTTGCAAGCGAAATGTGTCAGTTGAAAGTGAAATCTGAGAGTTCTCACACTAAATATATTACAGTTGAATGGAACTGAGTTCACTGAAAATGTGTCCGCTATCCAATTCATGTTGAGAAGCTTCTTTCTGCCCAACCCACTGATGGGTTCTGACAGACAGATGCAGACTTCTGCGTTGGAGCAGTCAAAAAGGAACGACTGGCTTAAGGACGACAGGGACGTGAGAGGACACCAGAAGGCAGCTGGCTTCGCTTGCAGGCAGGCCCTCAAGGTGAAAGTGGAAGCAATGGAAATCACAGCAGTGTAAACAATACATTCTTGGAGACGGTCTTTTGTGAATTATAAAGATGCTGCTACAGCAGTCATTAGATAATATCTATGACTTTCCCATAGTTTTCCCAGTTACAGATTAAGACTACTCCTGGACTAAAATTAAATGAGGAATCCTTATGAAAATAAACTTTTCATCCTAGACTAGGCTCATTCTGTGTCCTCAAAATCTTAACCTCATTGTATTTTTCCTCATCGAGAAAAAATGATTTACCTCACAGTTACACAATGGTTGGAAATGGCATGTTGGGAACCTATATAACACTAACATAACTCCTTGGCCAGTCTGACCAAGATGTAACTAAAGTGGAGGACTCTGAGTTGAAGACTCAGGACAGTGCTGCTGTGCTCGGGAAAGGGGCTGCCCTGAAGGCCTTCATCCCGGAGGAAGACTCCCTTTACAAGCTCAAGACTAGCCCTGGCCCAGAAAGGTACTGAGGGCTGTACACATACTCTCTTTGTTCTCATCCATTGCCAGTGTAGCAGGTATGAGCTAGAGTACATGTAGCCATTGCATAGGGTAAGGAGATTAACAAAAGTGAACGTTACGTTAGTCCTGGACAAAGCTGATAAAGACAACTACAGTAGGGATCAGGGACAGTGCCGGTTCTAGCCTTTTGGGGTCCTAAGCAATATTTAATTCAAGACCCCCTATCCTAGTGATCTCTAGTGATTGAGGCCCCCTAGCGGTGGGCATCAACCGCCCTGATCTGCCTAGAACCGTCCCTGATCTGCCTAGAACCGTCCCTGATCTGCCTAGATCCATCCCTGATCATGGATTACTCGTCAATCAATCAAAATGTATTTATGAAGACCTTTTTACATCAGCAGTTGTCACAAAGTGATTTTACAAAACACTCAGCTTCTATCAATCCCATAACAGATACTGTAAACAATGCTTTTTATGTGTCAAGAGTCAAGAGTTTTTATGGCACGTAGCAAGCTAACGCTAGCTCATTATATGTTTCTGAAATGACAATCCTCCAGGTCAACAGGTCCTCTCCTCAAAGCCACCACCCATCTGTCTCCCTTTAAGACAGGAGACCTTGGTCTCTTACCGCGGGCAACGCTCAAATACAACCACATCTTGTCCAAGATGGGACCCCTGTCAAAGAGCACGCGCCTTCAACTGCACAGGTGATTGAGCTGTACTTTTTTGCTTTCAAAAATATACTTAGATTAGTTAGGGCAACAAATGTCATAGTATAGTATATCGGTGTATGTTCATACATGGGCGGTTCAACAGAGTACCATCAACCTTCCACACAATTCCACACCATGACAAAGGGAAAACAATGTTTTTAACCAATTGTTTAATCTTACTGAAAATGCTAAACTGACAATGGGAAAACAATGCAAATACCAGACCATGAGGTCCGAGGATCTGTCCGTAGACCACAGAGATTGAATTATATCGAGGCAAAGGTCTGGGAAAGGTTATAAAAATGGTTAAAGAACTGAAAGTTTGTAGGAGCACAGTGAGCTCCAAATGTGGACAAGATGAAGTTTGGAACCACAAAGACACTCCCTTGAGCCAATCAACCAGCCACACTAAGTAACCAGGCAAGAGGGGCCTTGGTCAGGGAGGTAACCAAGAACCCAGTGGGCACTTTAACAGAGCTTTAGTGTTTCTTTGCAAAGAGCGGATAAGCTGCCAGAAGAACAACTACTCTGCAGCACTATCAATCAGACTTTTATGATAGACTGGCTAAATCGATGCCAGTCCTGAGCAAAAGGGATATGACATCCCACCTGAAAGACTCTTAGATCAAGAGATAAAAGATGATCTGGTGTGTGGACACTACTAGTCCTGAATCCCAAACACTATGTCTGGTAAAAACAACAGGTCATAACATTGTTGATGCCATCGTGGTGGCTTAGGGGCATGCTTCTCAGCAGCAGGAACTAAGAGACTGGCAAGGACCCAGGGAAGAGTTAACAGATCAAAAGACGTCTTTGAAGAAAGGCCTTGAAGAAAACCAAATCCAGAGGGCACAGGATCTCAGACTAGGTTGAAGAGTAATCTTCCAGCACAACAACAACCCAAAAGTGAATATACTTGAGTGGCCCAGACAAATTCACCTACGCTGCCCATACAATCAGAGATCTGCAGGTATGATTGGCAGGAACTGCCACAATCTAGGTATGTAAAGTTGGTAGAGATATACTCAATAAGAATCAAAGCTGTGATGTTTTGCCAAACATGCTTTTAGAAAGTACTTTAATGGAGTGTCTGAATACTTATAATATTAAAGAATCTGAAAAACAAACATCTGATAAGGTATCTATGCTTCATCATTATGGGATGTTTGTAGATGGATGACATCCACATCAATTCATTCATTTTACATTCATCAATTATGAATAAAGCCAATAGCACAACATAATTGGGAGAAAGTGAAGGGTTCGGTCTACATTCTAAAGACACTACTGTATAATTACATGACATACCTTTAAAAGGTTATGTGGAATATTTTGAAAAATAGGCTATACATTTCTGTGTTCTTCCAACCCTCAATTATACTACTTTTGTAGAAAAATAACATAGTTACAGCAAATACATAGCATGGGTGATTTGTAACTAATTCAAACTTAACAAGTATGTTTGTTTGAGAAATATGTAATATGTTTAGTTAAGATTAACATAATGGCAAACAATGTATTTCATAAACTCTATCTTATTGACTGTGGCATCTCTGTTCTTCAGGAAACCCCCAGCACCCAAGGAGAGGACCAGCTCATCAAAACCCACTGCTCCAGGGTTCCTTTCTTCTCCGCTGGGGACACTCCAAGACGAGTCCGTTCTACAACCACAGGCCCCACCGAAACAGGCGGTTTCACTGAACCCATCCTCAGATGAGCAGGTTTGGCTTTGAATCCATTTTAGTGGAACTACTTCAAATGACATCTTTTGCCATATGATTATGGTCACTTTTTTGAATATCATATCTTATGCAGTTTGTTTAATAACCACTAGGCGGAATCAGCAACCCTTAGTTCAGGATATGCTGTTTTGAATGATTTGGACAAAGATCAGTCAGCATGATTTCCTCTACGAAAATCTCTCAAAACTCTGATATATTCTGGTGAATTCGGCTAAATTTATTCGGAACAATAGACACCAGAAAATGAACACTGAAAAGACAAGGATGTACTGTCATCGATCATCAACTAAATTCAGTATTTAAATCATGAACTAATAAACAGCTGAAACACTTAAATAAAAAGTATTTTGCAAGGTTTTTGGTTGGTTGTTCTGGGAACTGGAGGTGGGCTGCTTATCAGTTGTTCTGGGGACTAGAGTGTGGTCTGTTTATTTAATCTGCCCATCTCTCATTGACGTGGTTTATAAAATGTACAGCAGCTCGTCACTGCAGTACCTTGAGCCTGTTGATATGAACGTAATTTTTTTTGACATTTTTCAAATTCATAAAACCAGCATTAAAGGTAAACAAACCTACTCAACAATTTTAGACTTTCACAAGTTATAGGTTGCTAGCCATATGCTCATAGAAATGTATTTACAGTGTAATTAAAAATTAGACATCAAGCATCCTCATAGAGTATTAATATTTAAGCCATGTGATGTAGCCTTCTGATTAAGCCTTGATGTTCATACTCCGTGAATCATTTGTCTTTGTATCCTTCTGATAGGTGGAACACATTTTTTAAGGAACACTTTAGGACTCGAAACACTTCAGGACATGTCTGAAACAACTGTGGCTGTGTTCTGACAACAACAATTTAATTAAACAACTATGGTGATCCAGCAATCTAAATTGATGCTTCCAGTGTCCATATAGTTCCCTCCACTAATATTGGCTCCCTTAGTAAATTTTAGCAAAATGTTCAGTTACTATTTAAAAAAAATGTATCCTCCTGGTACTTCATTCAAAGTATTAACAAAAATCTAAACAGAAATTTAAGTAAACATTTTTTATTATTATCGTAAAACATACATTTTCCTCAAATAAGTGTGCCACAATTATCGGCAACTCTTCATTTAGTAGTTTGTGCAACCTCCCTTTGCCAAGATAACAGTGCTAAGTCTTCTCCTATAATGGGTAGTGAAGTTGGGGAACACATGGCAATGGATCTGGTACCATTCCTCCATACAGAATCTCTTCTGATTCTGAGGTCAATGCTTGACCATACAACCTGGGCCTATTAAAAGTTTGGCAAACTGTTGCCTCACACTTCTCAATTAGTGCCCTGATAGTGGAAATTGGCATTTTCAACCTTGGTGAGGCTGATGTCGTTCTGAGAGGATTCCAGGAAGACCTGCTACAAATACTACAGTGGCTCAGAAATGGCTGTCCTTGTAGTGGTCATGGATGACCTGTGCAATAGTTTGCCATCAATCATGTGCATCCTAGGCCACCAAAACGTGCAGCACGCAGTTGATCCTGGTTCGAGTCTGACAAGCTTTAAGACCCAGCTCTCATAATGGCCTTCAGGACCTCCCCAAAAAACTGCACACTGTCCTCCACATCAGTTAGGACAGAGAGGCCTAAAAACGTCAGGGCATGCCAAACCTTCAGCACTATCCACAGATTTGGATTTGAGACTGGCTGTTAAGAGTCCTAAGAATAGTTTTGTATTGCTGCTCAGTTTAAATGGTCAGGAGATTTTAGTATTTCAGCTATGTTTCAGTTTGTCAAAACATTCCAGGTGTTTGGTCTCACACTAGCATGAAAATGTTTACTTTCTATGGACAGTTTTCTAAAGCATTTCACTACCATAATCACAACACACTTTATATCTGGCTTAATCTCATTCAAAATTAATCTCATTCAAAACTTTCAGAATATGCGACAGTTGCATCTCCAACACCTGCTAACCTCCACTACAGTGGTTAAACATCTCATAAAATGTAGACCAAAATGACAGCTTTCAATCTAATGTGATCTGTAAATGAAGAAATGGAAATGAAGACTAATGTCATCACTACGATTTCCTTAGAACAACCAGGTACTTAAAGTGACATGAAGTACTGAGTGGCAGAAGGTAAACTCAACTGGGGAAATCTTTATTTACAAATAAACACTAAACGAGCTATTTAACTATAAACATGAGACTTGTTTGTGGCAGAACAAATCTCATTTCAGTTTTTATGGGCCTCTGGAGCCTTCATCAGAACAGTCAGGAAAACGTTAATCCACCTGGGGGCAGTGGAGCCTTCATCAGAACCGTCAAGATAATGTAACACCACCTGAGGACTAAAAATCTGTTACTTGAATCCAAAGTTATTATCCCATTAATAGGCACTTGCTGACAATATCCCATGGTGAAGAGACAAAGGCCTAGCATTTGAACTGTTAGTCACTGCCTTATTCTGTCAGGGTCGTCCTGCCTTGTGCAAAGGCACGGCTTGGCTCCTTCCCAGCCAGCTGTCTGGGTTTTCCTGGAGCTAACGCCTGCGAAACAGGATGTCCCAGCTGTCCTTCCAGCGTAGCGAGTCCAGCTGCTCGGCGCTCAGCTCTGGGTGGCCGTAGGTGAGGGGACTGAACTTCCAGAAGGTCAAGTATACAGAGGACAATCCCGCCAATGCAACTCCATGTAGAGCCCGTCGGTGAGAAGTACACCTGGAGGCGGGAGAAGGTGACAGGCCAAATGATTAGGACGACTGATGGGAAAGGCAAACGCGTGACAATCCCGAGGCGAGACGTCGGTGCTCACCGCAGTATGTGTGCGTGAACGTGCTCCAGAACCACAGGGATCAGCAGGATCTTGAAGGTCAGTGCCGGCAGGTAGTGATACAAGAACAGTGTCTTCTCCATCATGAAGAAGGGCAGGTAGTTGACAGCCCAGCCACCAGCACACACCACACCCGCCAGAATCAACCGGCCCCAGGTGTCTGAACAACAACGTCGGACACGAATGCTTAACATGGTACGTGTCAACAGTGGTCCTTGCAACATGCCGCTGGTCAATAATAAGGGGTAGCATTTATTCTGGAGCCTTTAATGTGCGTGTACCTTCAGGAATATCTTCAATTTTGCGTCGTCTCCTTAACAGATAGGACATGAAGATGAGGAGATACCCGATCAGTGCCAGGTTGCCGAGGGACCAGGTGACCAAGTTCCCCATCAGGTGGATCTGGGCCTGAAAAAACAGAAGCTACTTAGGGGGAACACCAGGGACCATTCTAAAAACTCCACGTTAGAATGCTGGACCACAGCAGTGACATTAGAACATACATCCCATTTCCCTTAATGAGCAAGTGACGGGGACAGAAGGCCGAAGCAAACCTACGTTGCCGGCGTGGTGGAGCCAATACGCGATGTTGGTGTTCATAGTGATCCAGTCTAGAGGTGAAGAGCTGTACTTGTGCTCAGATTCCTCGTGCTTCACCGTCAGCATCCTCCACTGTCAGACCAACACAGAGGGAACGCATGGGAGGCTCACCTCGGGAAGGCTAACTTGAGGAGTCACGTGGTCAGAGGTGCCACGCCCGCCCTTACCTGCAGCTCCAGGAATTTAGCCATGAAGGTGAGGTTGCGGTTGATATCAATGTGCGTGGGAGAATGCAGCTCCAGCTCTCTCTCCTTCTGCTCCTGACCTGACAATAAAGCCTGGCGTTACACCCGCCACACGCTAGGAGCGACACAGCAGCATTTATTCAGTGAAGCGCATGCCATGTGAAGTGACGCACATGCGTGGCTTCGAATGACACGGGCTCCTCCAAAGGTGTCATGTCTGGTTTCATAAATGTGTACAGGCCCTTTTATTGAAGTGTTAATGAATGTGATCAGTGTTTGGGCGACGTTACTTCTGCCGTAGCGGTGCTCCTCTACATTCCACACGCCACTGGGCTGGTAGCCCTTGTAGATCTTATCTCCCACTACTTCCAGTTGTCTGAAGCCCCACTCAGGAAGGGAGGAGCCACTCAGCTGCAGTGACAACCGGAGCAAATGTTTCCTCAATGTTAAACTGAGAAGAGTTGGTTTGGTCATTTTAAATAATGTAATAATTCCCCTGGAACATACCTTGAGCACAGCTGAGGTATTGACGTGAACCAAGCGTACTTGAGACAGAATAGTCTTCCAGACCTCTTGTTCAGCCTCCCGGTTCACTATGTCCTACAGAACAGAGTTACAGTGTCTTTATGTTTCTGGTTGCATACGATACACAGGTTCTCAGTCATGTTCAAGTATGGAGACATTTTGATTGTGAATAAATTATAAATGTTTTAACATACGTTTCCTAATTTGTTTTAGAACACAATTAAGATCATGACGTTGTCACAGTAACTGTGATTGGATGCGTGTAAAACACGAGGTTCCATGTGTGGTTGGCGCAGTGTCTCTTACCACTTTCCAGAGGTTCTGGGCCAGCATTGACACATTGAAGTCTATGTATCCAGACACTTCCTGAGCATGTGGACTCATGGGAGCTGCAACATCGTGCCTAAGAGACCACGGAAAATTGTCTTAATGAGGTAAGCGAGCTAAGCACATGCACAAAACATAGATACTGGTTACTTATACTAGTACAGTAGGTCATGGAAAATGACGGATCAGATCTGTGGTGCCGATGAGAAAAGCCCCAAGCAGAACCGTGTGTACAGTACGTGTTGAGGAAGCGGGAGGTCATGCCGTGAAGCAGCTGGACAACGTCACCATGGCGAACAGGGCGGGGGGGGCTGCTCACAACCAAGTCCTGTCTGGAAGACAACCCCAGACAACAGTGACAGTTTAGAGGAATGGACAGAGCACCACAGGGCAGGGACTCGTTAAACAGCCCAACCAAGCCAGTCTTGTACACACCTGCCCGGGTCCTTGACAATCCACCAGTTGTTGACGTCTTTGAATGGATAACAGGTGACTTGCTGCTGGTGAGAACTACCACGGCCGTTTTCATACCTTCAGAATCAGAGAACAATTTCCATCTAAGTTATATAGCAGACACTCTGATCCAGAGCTACTTACGGCAGTAGGGGCAGAAATGTCATATATATTCACACTGGCCCCCTTTGGGACCCACAGCCCGCGTGACACAGCAAGCACCATGCTCTGCCATGGGAACACCAAGACAAAAACCACTATACAACTTGTGTAGTGTGCACAGTCCAGATCTGATAGGGTCTGAAAACCAATAAGAAAATAACTGACAACCGTAAACACGCCCCCACCTGATGGGATAGTTTGCCTTATGAGAGTGAAGCCAGCAGGGGATGGGTTTACTGGCCACACTCCGGAGGGTCACCTGAGAGCCGTAGGCCACCTCCAGGGGCTGACCCTGAGTAATCCTCGCCAAGCCTCCCTGAATACAGACAAACCCACCGCATATAAAAACCGAGCAGGACAAAACCAATGTTCATGATGACTTGAAAATGATTGGAAATCCACACATTGCAGGGGAACATTGGACGCTTTCGAGGCCAGTCCTAATGGAGACAAAGGAATGGCCACTGACCTCTAGGCTAGCCTGGAAGGCACTGCTCATCATCTGGTCGTGAGGCCCACTGCGGTACAGTAGGGTCAAATGCACATAGAAGAAGCCCAGGTAGAGCAGCAGGGGAAGAACCACGAGGGCCAGGAAGCGAGTCAGCACCTGCACCAGAATCACACTCTGCGTGGGGAGGAGACATTAACAGGACGCATCGGTCACACTCTTCCATAGCCTCCCATACAAACATTTAGACCAGTTCTGGACCATGCTTAAAATGTGTCTGGGAAACCACACATCTATGTTTCAACCAGTAAGGAGATGAATATAAACTCCTGAACTCACAGTGCTCAGCGCTCGGTCCCCAATAAGCTGCCATGTGTGCACGGCCGCCAGGCCCAGCAGCAACAAGTAGGTGAACAGACCCATGTACTTCACCCTGGGACAGGAACACAGAGTAGATATGAGCGTAAAGCCAACATTAGTGAGTGACGACCAAAGACGTAAGACTGAAACAGGACCATCATTTCCTCTGTGGGTCTGAAGTGTTGCTGATTGAACCCACCCTACAGCACATGCACATGTCACTCCAGTCAGCAAGAGCCATACCAGTCGCCATGGAGACCTGGAACAAAAACAGACATCAGCTGGGATGAAGAAGGGCAGAGAGAATGGTGAGTAAACACCCAACATAATGAGTTTCGGTGTGCTGCCACTGAACTCTATATTGACACACCTGGAGTAAAAATCTACTCACCATCGGGTAGTGGAACACAAATTGTGACACTCACCTGCTTTGTGAATTGTGAAACCGGAGGTAGGACACAACAGCAAGCAATAAGAAAAAGATGAGCACAGATTCCAGCAGCATGAAGCGGGACTGGACAATCAAGGAATTCTCTGTTTAACGAGAGTCAAAAAGACCAAGATGCACCACCCTCAGTAAAAGATGGCAACCAATAAACAACAACGCATTCAATAATATTTTTTGCACTACTGGTTAGATGCCAACTGCATTTCATTGTACTGTTTCATTACAATTAAGTTGAATCTGATATAATGAAACACAGCAATAAAAATAAATCTGACTTGGGCAGGTAAAAACCAGATCAAGAGACAGGTGTAAGAGGAGGAGCATGTTACCCATGAGGAAGAGCAACGCGGCTACTAAGGCAGTGAGATGTGAACAGCCCAGTTCCACTACCAGAATGTAACACAGAGGGACACACAGCGAACCAGCCAGAGCCGGGATAAGTCTTAAACTCCACACAGGCACATTACTGGAGTACTCTGCAAAAATGGAAAAACAGCAGCCACATTTAATGTTAGGAGAAAGACCTGAAGATGCCACTGGAATTAGGCTTTAGCAGAGGCAATGAGCATGACATTCAGTAAAGTGCTTACCTGCTCCAATCCTGTTCCAAATGAAATTACCATCAAATCCACCAATATAAGCTGTAGAAGAGAAACAAACGACAGAGGGTTAATTAAATAGCTGAAAGTAGAGGGAAACAATTGAAATAAAATGTCTATGAAAAGTATATTGCACTGTATGATATCATTAAGAGTTTGTACTAACCTCCAAATGCTAGAATCATGTGACCAAGAGGTGGCCCACTCTCATCAATAAAGAAGACCCGTTTCATGTACAAAGACACAAACTGCCCATAGTACACCTCATCAAACCTGTAGAACGAAAGATATCAACATACTACCTTGCTCAACATAATAAAACCAATGTCTTATTGAAATGGAATCCGTCAACTAATCAGTGGTTCAACGCTGTTCCAGAACAGGACCACTAGAGAACATGAAGAGGGTGAATACACAGCAAAACAATATCTGGACAGAGTTGAGTCTTCTTCATCTCTGGCACTATATAAGCTACTTACACAACAGCTTTAGGAAAGTGAATTCCGTAAAGCCTGGAAAAGAGTCCAAGTGCTGTCAGCACCACCAAAACTAAATTGATTTCAGCTCTGATCACGATAGGCAGCTTGATAGACGACAGCATGGCTCCTGTGTGCAGTAAGGACAATAACAATACATATGTCCACAGTTCACCTTTCCCACGATTCAAATGCAATATACTAGTCTATATCATCACAATGATCACACCAACATGCAGGTTTCGTAAGCAAAAATATAAAAACACGACGCTTGCCTGACGCAATTCAATCTACTTGCATAGCCACACCTCTTGGTAGACAAAAATACATTATTATTATCCATAGTATTTTTTGGCGCACATACAGAACGATTAAGGAACTAAAGAACACCTGGTATGGCGCTGATTACAGTACTGTATCTCTCTGTTTTTAACATAATAGGTCGGGGGTGTGTTCAATCCTACAAACAAAGCGCATACATGCCCATAATCAGGAACGGTTTTGATCGAAACAAGGAGAAACCTAACAGAAAATATTTTTGACCGTCCTCCTTGTTTTACTGTTTGCTTTTGTTTTGAAACTAGTTCAACATTTTGCAGTGGCGGTATGAATAAATTACAACTCCCAGACATATTCATATTCCAGTGAACCGTGAGCTACAGCTAGCTAGCTACAGTACCGTTTTCTCATCTTATTGCATCCACTAATAGCTTACTGCAAGCTACGAGAACCTTAGCCTTTAGTCTTTAAAATAAATTCCCAAAATATGAGAACGCAAAAGCAGTGTTCTATAACTATGGCTACGACGAACAACTAATTAAATGACCTTTTTTCCACAATTTCAATAGGTAAGTTTGAACATTTCACATCCTAGACAATGCCATACCTCTAGGTAGTCGATTTTGAGGGTCTGCAGTTGCACTACAGACGACCACTGATTGGCTAAGGTTTTGTAACGCCGTTTACGCCGATTTGTGCCAGCGATCAATTATAACGAAAACAATGGACTTGTGTTAGACTTATTATTTTATTGTCAGTGATACACAGGTTTAAGTTCAAATGAACAATAATAAACACGAGCCAACAGAGCCAAAAATCAAGACTCAAGAGCTTACCCATGAGGCTTTGCTCTTCGGCCAAAAACAGAAACGCATTACCAAATAAGAGTCCGACGTTAATGAACGAGTGGGGATCGGAAACTGTAAGAGATTGTGTGGAAATGTTTATTAAAAATATTATTTAGAAATGTATTTCATTTACTGATGTGGGATTTGAACAATATAGTTTTTTTTAAAAGCATGATAGTTTACGTCGGTTGAGGTTTGAATGCAGCTTGCGCTTATCTGGTCTGAATACTCAAATCTTCAATAATCTGACGATAATATAGTGGCTAAATTGAGCAAACCATATTCATACCTTATATTCACCAACTCTTCATATTTTTCTAATTTTTTTTCTATCAAGGTTTAGTAATTTAATATAGTAGTGAGAAAATAGTATTGGGAATCCATCGAAATTGAACACAGCCATGCATGGTTAGCCAATTTAACACGTATTGCTAAGTTCTTACTAGTAACTGTTGTGATTAGTACTTGTTATTCCTAAAGACTTACTAGTAACTACGTGACTAGAATTTATTAGTTCCTAGTAACTGATCAAATAGTTACAGTTTTACTAGTAACTATTGATTATGTTCTTATTAGTTACTGGTACATATTCCAATTGTTACTTGCAAAACTTAAATTTTTACTAGTATCATTTTAAATTGGATGATCCAGTAATAATTTTGAGTGGTCGTCAGATGACGAATAAAAAAGCAATTGGTTCTAGTAAGAATAAAAATGTTACTAGAAGCATTGTAGCAGTTGCTAGTAAAAATGTATAATCTAGGATTGAATGAATAGTTGCAAGTAGAACAGTAACTAGTAACTAAGGAATAACTAGTAGTCACTTACATTTTTTTACTAGTATGTGTTTTGCAATACATTTTTACAACATTCAAGTTACTGAGCAGTATGCTGAATTTGCGCAATGTCTCACAATGACACAAAGAATACAAAGAGACTCACAAAATAGAAATACTGCAGGTTTTATTTATTTGCACAGGGATCTGTAGGGCCTGTTTGGGATGATTCTGTCATGAGACAGAACATCAGTACCACTATCTTGCATTTGCAACAGCCTTCATTTGGTATTGAGGGGACTTCAGTCTTTGGGTATTGGAGCCAAACACCATCCAGATAAAACTGGAGGTATTGGGGACCAGGTTGAGGGGTGTGGCACCTTACAGGTAGAACCTGCATGTGCACAGGACGACCTTCGCGTTCACTTCTAATTTCTGTCTTCACCGCTATTTACAGCTCCCGTGACACATTGATCACATACCTGTTTGTTCATTTGATATTAAGTGCACATATATGAACTTCATGTATAATTTCTCCCCATTATCCTTCTCACATCCTTTCAAAGAACAAAAGGACAACTGCATTGCATTAGTAAGACAGTATTATACATACAATAGTTCCTTGAAAAAAAGACATGTTTATATTATTATAAAATACCGTCTTATGTGCGTCTGTAAAATATTTTTCTGCACCACTAATTGCAGTTCACTTCTGTTTTACCGTGTCACAGTTCATGGCAAAAAAAGGGCTGGTGTCCCGTGTAAAAAAAGATCGAAATTGAGTGCCGCTGAACAGTGTTTCCAATGCCCCACATTGTCATGGTTTCCGTCAGAATGTCTCAGGCGATGAGAGGGAAAACCCCTAAGCACATTCTGAAGTGCTTGGATCGTACCCATAATATGGCATTGGTTGGAGGAGGTTGGTGCCACAAAGGTCATCAGGAGGAACCTTTTTGTGGGCCTCCCAACACATGCTCTGCAGTCTCTCTCCACTGGCTCTCCTCATACCTGGACTGAAACCCAGTGAAATCCCAAGTCAGCGAGCTCCTGTAAACAACTGTAACAAAAAAGTGCCAGACTTCTAGCTGCCTTCACAGTTCTACTTGATTGTAGTCTCTTGTAATTCCGTGTTAAGTTTGTATAGTGACCCAAGGTCCGGTACAACAGGACACATTTCTATGTCTTCTCTTCACGCTCTGTTTTGCGCCGCGTAATATTCCGAGGTTTGATCTTCAGTGACAGCTCCCACAGAGCCTCTTCTGCCAGGTGGTCGCTGAAGTCGTTGAAGAAGGAGACAATGTCATCGTTGTGTTTCAGATCATAATGCCTGGAATAAAAGACAATGAAAATAGCACCTAAATGTCCAAGTAAAATATCCTTAAATACCAATTACATCCACTGAGTTTTCATAATTAAAAAACACAACGCCACATTAGCCACATTATACATACACTTGTTGGAAGCGCCTCATGGTGTCCAAGATGTTAAACTGTTGCCAGCGCTTAGAGAAGTTGACCTTGGAGTTGATGTGGTCAGGGTTGCCCAGATGGACAAAGGTCAGGTCCTGAAGAATAAGACCCCTGTTAGGGTCGCGTACAAACAAGACAAAAACAGTGAGTAAGATTAAGATGAAAACCTCACAGGAAGCATATCAATTTATAGACATGCAAATACACGCGGCTTGTGACAATGAAAGGCAAACACTTCGTAACCCCCTGACTTACAGATATGGTATACATGGAGGCTCCACATCAGCCAGAGCCGCTCGGTAGGCCCGGAACGAGGAGGAGCTGTCTATTAACGTGCAGTATTCCTCTAGACCCTGTGAAACAAACAAGACAGACCGTGGGCTATGTAAACCTCAAACAAAATACTGACGTGTTTGGGAGCTCAGCTTAGAGGAAGCTCTATGTGGAAAGGTTAACAATAAACCCAAGTTTCCGAGCAATCTTATGAAATGTAAATCATTGCAATTTTACACATCGTTTTCAATTGGTTAGATCAACTGTGAAAAGTATACTTCAAATCCAGTAAGCCCTACCCCCCAGGTTGGCACCCCCATATAAGAGTTCCTATATTAGAAATCCTAGCTCAATTCACCTCTGAGGTGGTTTTCTGCCATTCCAGTCTTCGGATAGGAGCTGAATCCAAGGCAGACAAAATTGCCAAATAAGAGTTGAAATTATTTAACTTCCGCAAGTGCTGTAACAAAGTTGAAACAGAGTCTTAAATCACAGAACACGTTTCTTATTAAAAAAAGCTCACAAAGCAACACTTTGCTCTATCTTACGTATCCACGTTTTTAAACCTACACACCTTCATTATTTTGATGAACTTGAGGAGGAGCTTCTCCCGGTCCTGGGCTTTCTCCTGCAGAATGATTAGTGAACGTACCCTGATGGAGAAACAAAGGACTAGAGATGCATCAGTTTGTCACCACGCGTCCCTTAGACCAGCCTGCGTGGACGAGGTCAAGCAGAGTGGTGACTGAGGGAAGGTGTATGGTTACAGAGGTGCAGGCTTACCAGTAGGACATGTTGTTAAAGTGCTCTGTAAACTGTGTGAGGTTGGGACTCTTCTCCTCATTCTGCTCCTTAGCCCAGAGCAAAACCTCAGGAATCTGTTCAGAGAGAGACAGGATCACACATAAGTACTTCCTCAAGAGACGGCAATGTACAAATAAGGGAGAGAGGAGGACATGCTTGGGTTCGCCACCTCGATTTTGTAGAAGAGCTCTGCGTCCAGGAGAGTCAGCTGATCGGCAATCTCATGACTGCGAAAATCGTGCAGGGTTCCCGGTCTGACAAAATAAAGGAAACATGTCACTAGTCAGAACTCATTCCTGAAAGAATTGAATGTGTCACCGTTTGGATATGGTCAAGTTCTCCAAAACGATTCGAAATGTGAGGTTCTAACTGTGATGGTCTACTGTCCTCTTATTGCGTAGGCGGGGCGGGGGGGGGGCATACCTGGCCGCTACACCTCGCGCAGCCAGTGGTTTGAGGGAGTGGGTGTAGCGAAGCTGCTTCCTCTGCTCCACTTTGTCCAGGATATTATTGCGGAGCACGCGGGCCAAGCTCAGCTCACCATTACACACCAGCCTAAACACCAGGTCCATCAGCTGCTTCAGGATGTCCTCTGTCATCTCCACCAGACTGACACACACAGGGACGGATGGATGAGACGGGGGTGTTTGAAGGAACAAAAGAAAAGAAAGACGAGAGACAGCGTTTCATTGCAGATGAATGTTTACGAGATAGCTCCTCGTTTACAACAGCCAATAAGAAATGCTATTAGGAATTAGGAAATGCTATTAAGGATCACGGAATTGATCAGTTGGAGCTGGATGGTTGAGCTTTATGGGGAGCCTGTCAAAAACCTTGTTCAAATATACCATTTTTATCCCTGGTGTATGAACTGTGCAGTTCTAAACTCTGTTGTTGCTATGGAAGGATAGTACTGGGAAAGTCGTGGTGTTCTGTGGAACTCACCACAACTCGTCCACCACACGGACGAGAACAAAAAAGGTGTTTTTGCTCACTCTCTTCTTGAATGTATCTGGGCTGTGACAAAACCTAGTGTATGTGTGGAAGGGTTAAGAAACACAAACAGTATGTGAAAGTATACAACACACTGTGCAGGTTGACTGTGTAGTTTGATTGTGCTGTCCACCACATTTTGCCTCCCGTTCCCTACTGTCTTAATAAACATTTAGGACTGTGTTGAAGGTAACGCGTGAGACGGCACGGAAAGGATATCTGTAGTGCAGCTTTTTGATCAGGTCCTCGGGGGTTATAAACGTCCTGTACGTCGTCAGGAAAGCCTCGCAGTATAGGACAAGATCTGGTAAAGAAGAACACACAGACGATTACCAAGTATTCTCTCCTTTCCCAAGAGATTCATTTGAGAGAACATCTGGGTCTGTTAAAGCAAAAGTATTATTATTAACTGTAATACCATTATAATTTTGGTAGAGCTTAGAGATGAATCATGAAAACCTACTTGGTTTTAACCATATTTTTCTATGGATATCAAACAGACGCTGGAGATGTAGTTCATATGGAAGTAGGAGGGCAGGGAGAGACCCTCCCATCGAAGCAG
Source organism: Esox niger (assembly GCA_016801105.1). Taxonomy (NCBI): domain Eukaryota; kingdom Metazoa; phylum Chordata; class Actinopteri; order Esociformes; family Esocidae; genus Esox; species Esox niger. The sequence goes on along the minus strand of JACXGJ010000268.1, from coordinate 21,216 downwards.
AACCAGACAGCCTGTACTAACCGTGTGTGTGTGTGTGTGTATGCACTGGGGGATGTGTGTGTGTGTGTGTGTGTGCGTGTGCGTGCGTGCGGTGGGGTGGGGTGTGTGTGTGTGTGTGTGTGTGTGTGTGTGTGTGTGTTCAGGGTCACGTGCGTGCGTATGTCATGGAGGTCATAAATACCTTTGCGGTCTGTTTCTGTGGCGTGGACTAATAAAATATCCCCCGATCCGGCACGGACATCTGGACCATCATCGTTCTGGTAACACGCGGTCAGATGAAATGTTGTAAAGGGAGGAGAGGATTAGCCTTAATGTTGCCTTCGTGACAAGTCCCAGGGTCGCCCTACCAGTGGCTGTCCTGATTAAACTGGACCGGACATATTAAAAAAATTCATGTTTAGAAAAGCTAAACTCGTTAGAACTGAGTGGGTTACCTACAAGGAGACAGGCACTACTAAAGCTGGTGTGATCTTGCCAACGGCAGCTTTTCTCCTATAATCACATACTTCCAGTTTACTGTAAGACTGCAATCACACAGGCAGTAACAGAGAGGGCTGCTGCCACTGAGTTGGAGGCAGGGGTCAGCAGGGGTCAGTAGAGGGCTCGCTGTAAGAAGGCCTGCCCTGTATTACCAACAGCGTTCTTAAAGGAAGCTGACTAGAACCTCCACAAAGAGGGATCTCCTGCACTGTGTTTATACGTCTTCAAAGCCAAGGTGATACTAACAGACTGCGCACGTTTACCTCCTGCTTTAGTGTTATCCGGGACATGATCTCCGCGTGATCAGTGAGAGAAAGCTCATCGGTCTCCTCGCAGCTCTGCCCTTCTTCACAGGATTTCTGCCTTCGCCTGACAGAGAAAGGATTGTGACAAGGTGGGGGGGGAAGAGTATGAAAATCATTATGGTCTGAAGCGTTCAACTGAGAGAGTAGGAACGATGTAGGATGCTACACCACCTCCGGAGGCCGACCTGCCCCGGGCACGTGGGCTTACCCGTCATCGTCCGTGTCCTTGTTGTTGCACAGCGCGTCCTTCGAGGCAGCGTCGTCCAGTGAGTCATCCAAAGCAGACGAGTCCTGACAGCAAAACGGGACATGGTTAGGACAGGCTTCTGACCAGACCTGCAGCCAGAGGTCGTATTCATGAGGGCACTCTGCCCGGAACACGTTTTGCCGTGGAAATGCAACGTGTTCATCGATGGACGTGTGAGTTCTCCTATCGGGTGCCTAATGAACGACACCCGCAGGTTAAGTGAAAGGTGAAGATGCATTCTTATTTAAGCTAGATGCATAGGTGTGTTTGTCCATGCACGTGTATTCAGTGAGTTCTGTGTAAATCAGACAATGGTATATTACATTATGCTTTATTGCAAACAGGCATAAATCTAGGTCAGGTGTATTCAACTCTGGACCTAGAAGCCAGTCTCGCTCATTGTTTTCATTCCAACTCTCTAATCTGGGAACTATTTAGACCTGGGAACCCAGATGGACGCAATAAATGATGAGGCAGAAGAGAAAACCAGCAGGCTCGGGCCATCTTTGGGTAAGAGTTGAACACCCCTGTTCTAGGCTTTCTTCTCCAGTACAGTAAAGACAAATGAAAATAGGAGTTGCAGCCAACCACAGACACCCTTGCACAAATAATTCTCAATTTCTTCTAAAATGATTTTTATTGAAAATATATTTATATTTTTATTGCGAATCCTATAATCTTTTTTTATGAACTCAACATTTCAAACAGCATGAAAACAAGTGAATTGGAAGAAACAAGGAAGATCAACGGGTGGCATTTTGTACCACTCATCAGAAACAAAGCAGATTTCTTCAATGTTTGAGGGCTGCATTTCAGCAGATGTTTTAGCCCCATTCTGTCCATACTCAGATATGATTCAGATCTTTGTTCTCTGGCCCATCAAGAATGGTCCATCGTTTCATATGGAAACAATCTAGAGTACTTTTTTAGGGTGTTGTCTTTTTGGAACACAATGAACTTTCAAGAGAGGCAGTTTTTGGACACTGGGTTAAACACAGAACTCCATTAAACCCTTGACAATCAAGAAAGATTTCAAAATATTCTACAGACATTCAAGGCCCATTGTACAAGAGGCACCAAAGAAACCTTGTCACATAATTCTTTCACCCCCTTACAGAATTCTAGGTTTAACTGGGGTGAACTTGTTACCCAGTTAGGTCATCCCCAAAGGAAAACCTCCCTGGAAGATGATGAAACAGCACCACTAAACAGAAACTGTAGGAAAGCTGGACAGCCATGGATGAGGTTGAATTGACCGGGATATTTTTTAATTCAATATTGGTATCTACAATGAGGCAATTTAAAAATGTTAGAAGTACTTATTTCTCCAAATAATCAAACACTAGAAGAAATCAGAGGGTGTTTATGTCAGTCAACAACAGCCTTATAACTCCTGCTTTCTCTATCGCTTACAAACTACTGTCCACCTCCAAAATATTGTCAGTTAAGTAAGGAATGAGTCTAAGCGGACAGTCTGAGGTAAACTGCCATTCCTACCATGCAGTCCCTATGGATAACTTGGTCCTAGTTGACAAAAACAATCAGGAAGTTATCAAACCTTAAGTCATCCACCGGTCCTCTTTTAGTATTGTACTTATCTGTATGAAAATGGGAGTTAAGAATTATTCTCCCTGTTGACAGGCACATTCTCAACCACACAACAGCCCGGTCACATCGATGCTGTGGACCAGATCATGCAGTTGGGCTCTGCAGCGGAGGAAGAGGTGGTCAGCGCGGGTCAGCGTAACCTAGTTACAATGGCTAGCAATGAGCGTTGGTAGCATTTCAATCAGGGATTTGACTCGCTCTAAGAGCTTACAGTAGTTGCTTACCCTACTTTACATGCCAAACTTCTGTGGGCAAAAAGATCAAGCTCATGGTCAAAGTGGAAGAAGAAAATATCTCAAGCACAATGTTCGTTTCTCAATTATCTCAATGTGAACAAATAAAGAGAAAAACTTCACTTCTGAGGGGGACAAAAGAAAGCGTGACTGAATTGAGGACAGATTTAAAACTGATAATCTGGCGTTTGAGTCCAATGTTCAAACTGATGTCCAAAAACTGGGTCTCCATGTAGATCTTCCAGCAGGAAAATAAACACAAACATATTAGGGCTGCACAATTATTATAATTTTAATAGAAATTGCGATAATGACATTTGCAATATCCAAACAACAGTTAATGCAGTGTACAGCAAAAAAAATTGAACGATATGAGCTTAACGCGAGGCAACAGAGCCACGCATCGTAGGTGTTTTTGTAGATTACTTAAATACCTGGACTAATTTTGTTTAAATACTAGTATTTATTCAATATCAGTTTGAGTAAATACTGCAACTGCTAGCAAAGACGTCTGCCTCAAGTTAGCGAGTGGCACCATAATATATTGTCTCACTAACACAACAGCATGGTTATCAAAAAATGTTCAGCTTCAATGTCGCTGCCCACAAACAAACTTAGTATGGGAGAAAATACACCTCAGGGGTTAAAACATGTTGCCTAACCAGCCATGGTAACGGCACGAACATAGCAGACACCGCAAACACCACTTCATTACAGTAAATTAGCAGCTAAACAAATAGTCGCCACAGGCTGCACATTCAAAGTGGTAATACGCCTAAAATTTAACTTTAACTTGATTTTTATTCATTTTAGTAGTACATTATGTGGGCTATTATCTCGATATCTTTGTGAGATTATCCACGCTGTTTACACGCCTGTTTGAAAATCGCAAATCAGAACTGTAATTGCAATATTTGTAAAAGAAATCGCAATTCAATATTTTATCCAAATTATGCAGCCCTAAAACACATACATAAAAGCACCCAAGAACCAAAGATTAAAATCTGGTGTGGTCAAGGAAGAGTCTATATCTATATAAAACTCCATCTCATAGATGTTAAAACAGCAGTTGTTGAAAATACAACTTACTACACTTTTTTTAATTTTAATTTTATTTAAAAGAAATTAAGAAATGTGCAAGGGTGACAATATTTTGGATATACTGTATTGTATACTGTATAGTATACTCCAAAATACATGGACTCTCCAAGGCCCCAAAAAAATGGCGGGGGGCGGGGCGAAACTGATATGAAAGACTGGAGAATGATCAATGATTAGTAGCTTTATTTTGTTAGGCTGTTTTTTTGTGAATAAAGATGTCAAATTAAAAGACTAAACAAAGCCAGCCACTCATACTTCCAGTTTAAATCAAGTTACTATGCTCAGGTCCCAACAGAAAAATTGGGGACAACCAACACTGGCCTTAACAGCCATACATAAATGAACGTTATATAAAAATGTCTAACTGCAACCTGGAAAAACCCCTCCTTCAGACCATCACAAGGGAGTGGACTTGGATGTCCTTTGACTCCTGAAATACACACAGGCCCAAATACTGGGGAACAGGGACAGACCAGAGACCAGGTGGTTTGGGAAGGGCGTACAACCCAGGGTGATGAACAGGCAGTTAGCAGAGCGCGGCATGCCGGGAGGGGGACGAGACGCTGTGAACCCTCGGCGGTCAGTTCAGGTTGGGATGGGCGGTTAGTTAGTGTGGTTGCTTGTCAGTCACGCTGTGCTGTGTTCGGGAAGGCGCTCTCAACCCCAGGCCACCTGTCTGCCTGGGCTACTTACTGGGCGGGGGGGCAGCCCATCTCCGTTGGCTTGGCTAGAGGAGTACAGGTTGACGTACTCTCCCTCCCCACCTTCCTCATTAGCGCTTTCGCTCTACGGGGGGGAGAAGGAGGACAGCAAAAAAATGACAGATGCTGGGGGGGGGGGTTGCATTCTTTTTTATACACCAGATGCAAAAACTGCTTGCAGGCAAGCCGCACAAAACAAAGAGGCAGCAATATCAGCTCAGAGAAACACTGTTGTTCCAAACACCATAGCATACACAGGCCTAGAGCCCATGTTTAATTTACATAGAGTTTGGCCTATTTTCACAGAGAACATCCAGTCCCTAACATTGAAACAGCTCTTTGCGAACAATATTCATAGCCTATTCAAGATCAGCTCTTCCACAAAGGGCAACTCCTCCTCAATCCCCCACCTTCAGACTGTTAGTACACAATCCCATTATCAGCTTGCATCGCCCCAAAGGCTTGTCCCAACACACAGCTAGGGCTCACCAAAGAGGTCTGACGCGTGTCAGAGAAAGAAGAGTCAGTAGGAAGGCAGACACCAAGAGAGGCACCAGAGCTGTCCAGCGAGCCATTGGCCACCAGCACAGGTTCAGGGCAGCCACTGGACGAGGCCGCGAGGTCCATGCTCTGTGATTGGTGGACAATGGGAGAGTAGGGAGAGAAAAATGAGAGGAGATGTGGAATGGAAGACTGGCAGAGAGGCCCAAAGTCCTGAGAATAGGACCGGAGAATTGTCTTATGCTGAGAGAGCGAGGGCGAGAAAAGAGAGGGACAGAGAGAAAGAGATTAAGACAAAAAACTGCGAGCGATCTGTGAGTTGAGAGTAAGAATAAAGTTGTGGTTGCTGATCCAACTTGGTCGATTTGTGAATCACATCTCACAACATCGCCGTTGGCTAAATACACTCGTCGGCTACGCTACAGCATGACACAATCCACTCAAAACGGCTTCAGTAAACCAATGAAAACCACAACAGGAATAAGGTCAGATCCGCGTCCTGAAAGACACATGAAACAAATCATTAAGAAACTCTGGCACTCTTGCCATTAGTGAACAATGTGACTACAGGCATTGGCTGTGAGAAACTGATCAGTCATTGACCGGGACTCTAAATTCAACTTAGACTCTTCAGAACTACACATCCAGAAAGAGTGCTTGTTGTCCTTAACTGTGTCGGGTAGGGGAGCGTGCTCTGATAATCGCCTGGTCGTAGTGGCACCTGTCACATGCAGTCTCAAACGTCACCGACCGCATGTGACAAAATCTAGGTAAATCATCTCACCAAAGAGTTTCAGCGTTCATAAATTCAAGTGATTGGCCTACATGGTAGCACGATGAGAAGTGATTGGCCTACATGGTGGAACGATGAGAAGTGATTGGAAAGGCTTTCTTTGGTCCGACACACAACTGCCAGTAAATAATTTAAAAGATATTGGTGCTGTAACATGATCTGTCAAGACCAAATACACAGAAACATTCCTACAGCCTATACAACAGGGTTACAACAGGCACGTGGTGATGCGTTTGACTCAGAGTCCCGGCCCTGGCCAAACACTGACTAAACTGGGCACAGAGACATGGCATTTACAGAATTACACTGGTTTTAAAGGGATGTGCTGCATCCTTCCTGGGTGACCTCATGTTCTGTGTGGCAGAGTTGTTACTAGCAACAGATCTGATGAAAATACCACGGAAGTGCCCGTGTAGCTCAGTGGGTGGATCAGGGCGATTAAAACTCCCCTGCTGTGGAGGTGGATTCCTGAGGGGGAGCCAGTAAAAGAAAGAAATCACCTGCAGTCACTATTGTAAGTGGCTCTGGGTGAGGTTATCTGCTAAGTGACTAAGTGACTAAAAGTGTAAATGAGATAAATCCAAACCAAAGTGGTGAAACAGCTGGTTATCGCTCAAACACTAGAATGATTAGAAAGAGAGGAAAAATGTACATGAATTTGGAAAGTTGTTATCATAACTTATGCGAGTTTTAGAATGGCTGATTCAAATAACTTATTCAAACTGTTGTGAATCGTACAGTATCTGGTCTGTATGATTTTTACATGACACATTTCATAAACACTGGATAAATATATATACAGTTTATGCTTTATCTGATTTATTTCTTTATCATAGATTGTCATTTGGAGTGTGTAAAAATGGAGAGGTCTGACAAAAAATAGAAACGTATTTGCACATTCTGTGCATGTTTTTACCCAATATACTCCCTTATCAGTTGTGAACACATGGCTAGCACAAGGGCTAATAAGAGAACTAAAGCAGAAGCAGTCTGTGGTGGAAGAGAGAAGGGTTCAACTAGTGTCCTTCTGCTGCATTTCATAATGTTTGCTGGTGTGGCCAATGGAATAGTCCCTAAAGTGCAAAACACCCTCCAGACAGCAAAGACACAGATCAAGATCAACACTCTGATTGACAGATGTAATGAAATTCATAGTCTCTTCACTGCCACAGATATGTATGGTAATGCTTAAACCTGAAAATGTTTAGAAATGAAACCAATACTGTCAAAACCAAGCAAAACAACCATACAGACAGAGCCACAGACAGAGCCACAGACAGAGCCACAGACAGAGCCACAGACAGAGCCACAGACAGAGCCACAGACAGAGCCACAGAGGCACTCACCATTGGGGTGGTCAGGGAGGTCTGGCGGCTCAGGAAGGAGTTAGAGACAGACATGCTGAGAGCAGCCCCAACCTCATCCACCACCACCACGGCATTAGATTGCTGGAGGTGGCAGGAGAGGGAGGACGAGGAGGAGGAGGAAGGAGAGGAAGAGTGGGAGGCCTGGAAGGGGGAGACAAGAACAGAGTGGAGAAGAGAGACGAAGGAAGAGATAGTAAGAGGAGATAGTAAGAGGAGATAAGAGTTAGAAGGAAAGCGCAGCGAGAGATGTTAGTTAGAAAAAGAACAGTTGGATCTTTGCAGCCAGCTTAGCCCACAGTAGAAGCAGATGAAATTAAGATACTGGGTGGACTAATAGAATGCTAGCACAGAATAAAGGGTTTAAAAAGAAAGACAGCTGTCCTAAACGTTCTCTAACATTCTACTGTTACCTCTGTAGCATGAATCGCTCTGATGGAGGGTGGGCTTTCCAGGAAGAAAAAAGGAATGACATTTCATGAATTTAATGGAAGGTTAAGCGGGGGAGAAAAAAAAGAAATTGGACAGTATATAAAATGCTAATTTGTTCACTTAGTGTCAAGATATAAAATAGCAGCCATACAGTAGAAACATCCTCTATCTTACACAGGGCAAATGCAGTGAGTAGAATGGGAACGGACAATTCATAGAGATCACACGTAGCTGAAGCAACAACACAGCGGACGGTTTCACATAGCTATTTTAGACTGGTATATAGTACTAGACTAGTCTAAAAATTGCTCATCAAGTAGGCTAATGCAAGTTAGACCGTTTCACAAAAAGAAACACTGACTTACTTTAGACCAAAAAATGTGTCACCTTACCCCCATGCTAACTTGAGGCCAGTTTCATGAAGATAGATTTTAGATAGACATCTAAATCAGACTGTTGCACAAAGCACGTAAGACCCGAACTATCTTACAGAGACGTACAGAAAAGATACAAGGACATGCGGTGTTCCCTCACGCACTGACAGGACCCCACCTCGTCAAGAGGAGGACCCCTACAGTCAAGAGTAGAGTACTGATAACAATACGCTATCAATGTTTCTTGTGATTGTTTTAAGGACATAAAAATGTTTGCTTCATTGCCGTCGATTTGATGTTAATAAAGTCAAGTTGACTTACGCTAATGTGAACCGGCAAGCTTGCTAGCCAGCGAATTAACGTTACCGATTTAACGACTCAGCCTACAAGGACGTTATGTTGTTTATTTGCTGTTGTTTTGTTATGGGACTTTTGTTATGGATTGTTACCAAGGTAACATAGTATCTTTAACCCAAATTAGCCTGACGCTATGGTGTAATTTTTTTGGTCTAAAGTAAGTCAGTGTTTATTTTTGTGAAGTGGTCTTACTTGCATTAGCTTAGTCTTTGAGCAAATTTAAGACTAGTCTAGTACTATATACCCATCTAAAATAGCTTTGTGAAACTGTCCCCAGCGATCACATTTAGCTGAAAGCAACAACATAGCTCTTTCACAGAGTAATAGAGTTAGATTATGAAATCCCAAATCTCCCTCGCTGCACATTGCACACTTTACCTGTAAAATATAAATTGCACAGGTATTTGGATGGCAACAACACTCCCAACAATATTAATTACATTATTTCTAACAGAAACACTAATTGTGGGAACAGTGTAGAATTTTAGCAACCAGGAGATTACAACGTCTACATTGGCTGTCTGCTCCAGCCAGAAAACATTCCCGTTCCGACAACCAATCCAGGCAGGGGAGCAAAATCAACAGGTAACCATCACAGCCAATCACAACATTGACAGCTCAGTGATACAGTGATTCAACAGCATTCCACAATAACTGCTAATATATTATGGACATCTTCTGCAATTAATATGTAAAAATAAAAAAGCACCTTTAACAGACAACATAGGAACAATTACTTGATTACATATAACTCAACACAGCTTTGCTCTCCCTCCCTACATCGCTGGCTTTAAACCGATCCTTGTTTTCCAACCCCACTCCGAGGGGATTCATCTTAATCCACACCCAATACTGGGATGCACTAATCCACAAGGCCAAATAACAAGTCTTCTCATATTTTGATCTGCTTTGGATGAATAAAAAAACATCTGTAATCATGGATAAACCTTGATTTGACTTATATTGGTTGTGTATTTGTTTTCCTCCGGAAGCGAAAGTACATTTTTTGATGTTTAAATTTGGTGTGGTGATGGTTTTGACCTGGCATATGAACTACCACAGTATAGCAAAGCTATCAAACAAACACCAAAGAATAAAAAAGGCAAGTTATCGGAATGTAAGAATAGATCCTTAATTGCACTTTACGTCTAATCTATAACAAAAGGCCAATCAGCTTATGCATCCAGGGACTAAACTGAACAAATGTCACAAAAATCATAGCAATTTAATATGTACCTCAACAATGATTGGGGGAGTACTATAAATGAGGAAATAATTAATGACTACTATATTAATTGAAACTCTTCCTCATACACAAATAGAATTTGAGGCGGTGTGAACATTAGTCTACAGGCTCTGCACTGCTCCTCACTTCGGGCTTTTAGCATTCTGATGTCTTACAGGGACGCTTCTAAAACAACAGTGACCAGTCAGACTTTGAAAAGCGAACGCATAGAAATGGTTTCGCTGAAACGAGCGGCAGCAAGGCGCGGTAGGTGACAGATGTGTGTGTACAGGGTGTGTGGGAGGGCGCCTGAACCGCAGTGAGCATCAGACCTCAGGCGTGTGAAGTGTTGACGGCGGCGGCTCACCAGCTGCCTCTGTTTGGGCGGCAGTGCCGGGGGCGGGACGGCCTCGTGAACCGAGTCGCTGCTGCTGAATGAGTCGTTGAAACCGTACACTTCCTGGAAGCGCTTGTTGCGCTGCTCGTAGATGCTCTCGCTCTGCGGCGTCTGGTAGAACACAGAGGGCTGGGGCTCGGAGTAATCCTCCACGAACTGCATGTACTTCAGGACTGTGGCAGCGCAGCGTATGAACACACAAACACAGGACACAGCAAAATCAGGGGAGATGAAAATGACAAGTGGGACAAGCAGATGAGGTTAAATGTCTAAAACTGTGGTTTAAAGGGGGGGAGGGGGGGGTTAACATTGGAAAGTAAATGTTTTGATATAGATTGGATGTTTTGTCCGTTTCAAAACAACAAACCCATATTTGGGGTGGAAATGCCTATCTACTGAAACTCTGACCATTTATCAGATCAGTGATGGGCTTTTGGAAATCAAAATAAACAGGGGAAGCACCAAATCAAATGTAGCACAACCAAGTTAACATCCTTAAGGATTCCACCCTCTAAGAGCCCAGAGGAACAGACGTACAGGAGTTTCCTCTGTCACCCGGGTACTGGGCCCAATTAGTTTAGTTTGTTATCATTTCAGTGGCCTGGCTGATAACAGAAAAAGTTAAGCAGTTCTCACATGGTTGAAAAAGAAGGACTACTATAGTTTTTTTTCTGTCACAGAAAACCATTGAGAAGCATTACAGTTAGTGACCTGGGTATAATCTCTCTAGTTTCTACCATGAGTTAAGGAATTGTAGTGAAGTTATGAGCCTACTTCAATATAAAGAACGCTCCAACCACTCTGCAGCACATAGCGAATGTGCAGATAATGACATCCGTGAATGACATGTTCAAGAACTCCCAGGGCCATTCAACACACTCATTTCCTGCACGGCCAGGAGTGTCAACGCCTCTGTTCACTGGCACATTTGATCAACAAAGGCATTATTCAACGTGAGCTCACAGGGCTGACATCAGTGTTTCCCTGCAGAACCATGGGTGTGTGTTAGTGAGAGACAGAGGGACAGACAGAGCAATAGAAAGACTCCCAGCTGTGAACTCATTCACACACACATGCCTGAGGGCTAGCCCGCAGCTAAAACATGAAACACATGGTACTCCCAAGTGCTGTCCGTTCAGCTGCAGAATGTCCTATCCAACACGACTGGCCTCGTGTGATGGCTTAGCTAGCAGCCGACAGAGAGAAGGGTAGCCTGGAGCGCATGCCAAAACAGCCAGGGATTAGCAGCCGATCAGACAGAGAAAACTGGCCACCATGTACTGGGATAAAACTACCCTCCCCAATGCTAGAGAGCGAGAGAGAGCGAGAGAGAGTGAGAATATGTTCTCTTTAAATCTATGGTTTTATCATTCTGCTCCACCAGCAGGCCCCTGTGCGCTTGGCAGACAAACCAAATGGGTCGCAGTCTGATGGATTTGGAGCTGGAACTGGAGAAACGCTACATTCGTAAACCACAGTACGATCCATTCTCCTGCCCCCCTGGAATCAGACACTCACTGTGACGGCTCTTCTTCTCCGGTAGTGGGGGTGGACTCTGGGGGGTGTCTGTGGCCTCGCCAGCGCTGAACTCCGACACAAACCCCCCCATGGACGAGAGGCCGGGCGTGAAGAGGGGAAAGGGCGGCACAGGCGGCAGATCCTCCTCCATGAGGTTGTCATACTGGGACGGGTAGCGCTCAAAGGAGCTGCGCCAGGAGGAGCCAGAGTAGGAGCCGTCAGAGGAGCCGGAGCAGGCGCCACTGCGACGCTTCTTCTCTGGCAGTGCGGGGGGCGGTGGAGCGGGAGTCGTGCAGTACAGAGGTGAGGAACCCTGGAGGGAGGCGGGGCTGAAGTTGGGCTGTGCCAGTGGAGGACCGGGGCCAGGACAGGGGGAAGACGATTCGCTGTGGGACTCGGGCAGGGGGCTAAGGCATCCGCCAACCAGCACAGGAGGCATCTGCTCCAAGCTGGACAGGTCCTGGTGCAGGAAGTCATAATCCGGGTCGTAGTGGTCTGTGGTGTCTGTGGAAGGAAGCAGGAAAAGAGGGAGGGAGACAAGAGAGGAGGGAGACAAGAGGGAGACAAGAGAATTACCACACAGAGCCCAGAAAACAACCCACACTGTCACTTGGGCATGAAGGTCACCTGACGATATAAATCCCATCTGTAAACAAAAGGAGCAGAACAAACACACTAAGTTCTCCCTTCAGTTGATATTGAGGTGTGAGCCCTGAGCAAGAACCTGATCTACAGCACATGTCACTCGATCACAATGGAGAATGAAAAACCCAGCCAACTTCTATTTCCTCAGAAAGAGGCAGACCGATGACTGGGCGAAGTGCTCTAATTGTCCAGACAACCCTGACTTCTTGTGCCTGGTCCCAGAATGTGTCAGACTTTGCCTTTTGAGGATGCATCTGAACAGCACGGCTCCCTCTCCACATCCCCTTTCCCTTGTCCGCAACAAAAGAACTGGACAGATAAAACAAGACATATTCCCAGAGGGAGTCAGACATATTACTAGACTGGTGCAGATGAAGTGGAGAAGGCCATTTAGAGACGCAGCCTGTGTTGTCTCTGTGCAGCCGGAGGCTTCGGGAACAGGAAGCTACTGCCTGCGTCTGTCGATTCACTACATGCCGGTTTACACCGCCCCGGCAGCCACATGAAGACAACCTGTGGCGGGGCTTTGGCAACCGCGGTGCACAAACATCTCATCAGAGGCACGCCTCTCCTGCTGGGCTCCTGGAGGGCTCCTCAACAACCATCGACAGTCTCATTGGTCCACCGCAAAGCCAGTGCCAGAACATGTCATTCATATGTGTGCGCCCCTGACGTGCGTGTGCGCCCCTGACGTGCGTGTGCGCCCCTGACGTGCGTCTCTCACCCAGAGTCTCACAGCTGGTGTTGCGTGAGCACTGCCCGCTGTCCACCGTCCAGGACAGCTGCTCATCGGACTTGCTCAGCTTGCCCATGCTGTTGCAGGGCGACAGGCGCGGCGACTCCCCTCCGTACGAGTGGCTGCCTCCGGAGAATCGTCGCTGCAACGCGTCCACTTCGTTCTCCTGCAGACCAGAGGGCGGGACCACCCGGCATCAGCCACATCATAGGTCAGAACATTGGTGGAGACAGACAATAGCACTAACCAAAGAAACTGTCCGACAATGGCTGTGAATGCGGTGTCCCCACCCAAATGCTCTACTTTAAAAACAACAGCAGACACATAGTGAGCCCTGGTGCCATTTCAGACCCAACCCCGCTGAGGGGAGTGGCTCCTTCATCAAGCTACTGTACCTGTTTGAGGAGGCCAATGCCCAGCGGGAAACTACCACCGCTGGTTGCCCGGCTCATCGGTGCCACTACTGCCAGCCGGGTGGGGGAGGGCGCTGACTGGCGCTTCTTTGGAGGGAGAGCCGGCGGACTTGAGAGGAAGCAGAACGGGACATTGTATTCATTACGAGGCAGCGTGAAATGTACTCGGTATTCCAAAAAAGCAAAGGCATTCGGCTCACAGTGTGTTTGGAAGAGAGAGAGGTGGGGAGAAGGATAAAGCCTGGGAGAGATCCGGCACTCTCCAAAACACTTCTATAGCAGCACAAAACAAGAAAATGAACCAGGCAAGCCTAGTTTGGCCTGCCTGTGATTAATAGGGATGAATGTTGTTGCTCTCCTTGGAATCAAACAGGGGTCTCAGACTACGTTGTTTACTACTACGCCACTAAGCTAAACGTGTGCAGAGATGTGGTGTCGGTATACTTCTGCATTGTTAAACAAATTAGTCAAAACACCACAGATCTTGAAATTAGTTCCCTACATTAGCTAACATCCAAACCAACAACTGGTTTAACAGAATCGCTACACTACATTCAAAGTGTTAAATTGGTAAGAGTTTACTGTAGATGGCTAGCTAATAGCTACACAGTAATGAATACAATGTCTAATCACTCCACGGCCACTTCGTTGCTTTAGTAAACAATGACAGTTGAATAGCCAACCACTACGCTATGTGAACTACTATGTAAATCGAAAGCAATGGTTGAATCTCAAATCGCATACTGCAAGTACGTACTTTGGGGATGATGGTGAAGCACATATTGTATTCTATATAGTAAGCTAGTATGCCAGCATTGGGACCGATTGGGACATGTAACCTTGTCATAAAATTGCATCTCGACATTAAACCATTCAGTCACGCATTAACGTCACGCCATGTTTAAATATTTTGTTAGACACCATTACGCATCACGTTAAACTGACTAACAATTCTTATGAAGTTGATTTCCACCACAAATAGCATCTATAAACTGTACGGCTTTTGCCACCAGCCGTTTTAGCAGAGAATTAGCCCGTAATAGGCGTACTAGTATCTACTAACTTACTGCTTGGAATAGTCATAAGAATGAAGCAATTGCTAGAGAGACTGAAGATGAACTTTACACTGCCCAAGCTATTTCATTTCATGTCACAACGTTTGTTTTTCTTTCATTCTTGAATGACACCAACACAATAACAATCCATTTACGATAACTGAATATTCCGTCAAGTGAAAAGACGAGAACTGTGGAATACTTCGAAAATCCACCAGATCCTAAAGGATACTTTGTTTTTTCTGTGGCGAGGATTAAACACTGGTCGTCTATATGGCAGTCCGCATCTCTAACCACTACAGTATTTAACAATAGGTTGGCAGTCAGTCAGTCAGTCACCCACTCAGTCAATAAGAGACATTCGCTCTTCTTGGCCAACTCCACTCAAGCAGTCGTGCAAAAAGAAATAAAATGATGTGCGTGACAGTGCCTGGATGATTCTCCCCTCCACAAACAGGAAGCTTTGGCGAGGGGAGAAGCTAGGGAACAGTTTCTAGACAGCCGAGCAACCAGACGGCCCGGTGACAGTAAGGCAAGTGCAGAATGCAGGTGGACTGTCAGCAGTGGTGAACCAGGAGGATATCCTCTCTGCCAATAAAGGAAGGGGGTGGGCAAATGTCAACCACAGGACGGCCCCCAACCCCTCCATACCAGAAGTATTTATATATAAAAAAAGAAAATATGCAGTGAGCTGCTGTTCCTGACAGCTTTCTGCACCTGCTGCTAGCAAAGTGAATTTCAGAGCACTACTGTTGGTATGACAGAAAGCACACAGGCAGGCAGAAAGCCATTCCAATGCACGTCTAAGAGTCGGAATATGCTGCAGTCCAGTGCGGATGTTTTCTACTTCCATTATCTTGTCACTCACACGCTATGAGCTTACAAGCCTCAGCCGAGCAACGTTTCTGAGAAAAAAGTACCTCAGAGACGGTGCTGCAACACACTCTCTCACCAGAGGAAGCCTCATTTCTGACACCTCTACTACAAGCCTTTAAAGACTAGAACCCCTTCAAAGAACCATGTTTATTTATACGTTTTCCAGCTACAGCTCATGTCTTGATGCAAACAAACGAGAGAAGAGAACATTAGACTGTACTTCAAGGACATTCAATGTGATGAGTGATTAGCAATTTTTTGCAATCAAAAAATTTGGTCAAGAGAACAAAATGAAAAATTATAAAACACTTTTTTCCCCCTCATTCTTCATGAGCTGAACTCAAACATCTGAGACTTTCTTTATGTACACAAAAGGCCTATTTCTCTCAAACATTGTTCACAAATCTGTCTAAATCTGTATTAGTGAGCACTTCTCCTTTGCCGAGAAAATCCATCCACCTCACAGATGTGGCATATCAAGATGCTGAGCAGACAGCATGAGTATTGCACAGGTGTGCCTAAGGCTGGCCACAATAAAAGGCCACTCGAAAATTTGCAGTTCCATCACATTGCACAATGCCACAGATGTCGCATCTGGAGCATGCAATTGGCATGCTGAGTGCAGGAATATTGGTGCAATGAAAGGCAGACTATCATCAGATGGACTCTTACTTGTGTTCAGCTGTCTTCGGGCCTGGAAGAGGGGGTTTAGGCGGTGCCATCTCCACCTCTTCCTCCTCCTGTTCAGTGTGTTCGGTCAGAACCTCCATTGATGGAACCGGGGACGAGGCTTTGACCTGACTATCCTTTTCATTGGCAGACAACTCTGTAGTGCTGTGGGTGTACAACTTGATTACCAATTATGGTTCCATGAGGTACAATTTCATCACAAGTATTAAATTAGAGTGACCCACTGACCTCTCGGGCACAGCAGCCGGCAGTACTGGCTTGACAGGGGACGTGGGAGAGGGATGCTCACGTTTCTCTATGGTCAGTTTAACCAGCTCCTGTTGACAATTACAGCGTGCCGTTAATAAATACTCGCCAACTTACCACGGAGTTCCACTATGACATCCTGAATATTGACGTTTGCCTGTTTTCTGGTATGGTGACGTTACCTTAACACCGTCGAGCACGGCTTTGATCACAGTGGTGACGGTCACAATGGTTTCTTTATCTTCCAGGTCGACTCCCTCCAGCATGACTTGGTCAGACCAGCGGATGAGATTGCCCAGACTCTGGTAAACACGGTTCAAACAGGAAGACACCGCCGAACTAAAAAAAAAAGAAAAAAAAGGAAAACATCATGTCTATGTATAGATGTATTCATGTATTGTCTTTTCGAGTTACTTATTATTTTTACCTATTCCAAATTCAATTTGGGCAACAACTTTTGAAGCAGGATAATTAACGAAGATTTATAATATAATTTCTCCTTCTGGGCCAAACTCACCTGTGCTGGATCCTTGGCTCCACTTGAACCAGAGGAAGAACAGCCTCCAGGACCTTACTGGCAGAACCTGGTAACATCTCCAGCACCTTCTTGTCCACCACCATCTTGTCAATGATGGTCTTGAAGTAACGCAAGGCACTAACCACATCTTTTTCATTCTCCTCTAACCGGCTCAGACTCTGCAAAAGGAATCCAACGTGAGAACTGTGTTGAAAACTGTGCTGCAAATTTCATTAAAGTCATATTGGTTATGGAAAAATGAGGCGGTTTCCCTCTCTGTCTTCACAGTCTGACTGTTTTGTAGTAGGATTTGGATGAACAAGTAATTGCACACTGCACACAGCAAAAGCCTGAGACATATATAGAGGGAGAAACAAAGACATGAAACAAACCTTGTTGTTGGGTTTCTCTGCAGTGTTGACGCTAAGTTCTAAAGGTGGTTTGCTGACTTTCTTTGAAGGTGTCCTTTTGATTTTGGGAGAGTGGAACTTGTCCATGAGCTTCATTGTAAAGGAAGACAAATGTGAACGTTGAGAATCTGAGGAGAGAGACAAAAAGCAGGAGTTGAGAGAAGGCACGCTAATCTACAGAAGGGAGAATTTAGCAAGCCAGATGACCCCAGACATACCGTTCCATCTACTGTAACATGAGCTCGCAACTGACACTCAAACACAACCTCTCACTGTCACTGGATCTAATTTCATAAGAAATTCTCAAATGTCTTACTTTTCCTTTAAAAGTGATTTGTTTAGGTCAGACAGCCTATTAAGTACAACTTTGTGGATCTGTCCTGTTAAGGTGAATTGTTGTACTTGAACTTCTTAGAAATAATCCTCAGAACCTGAAACTTTTGAGATTACGACAGTTCATCCGCGTAGCCAACTGCATCAAGGCCATAGCCCCAAATAAATCCTTTAGCATCTAAAACAAACATGTGATATGGTTGGGAAAATAGACATAGTTCATAAACACTAATGATTGAGTTACTCTTCTGCTGTTTCCAGAAGCATGGGAATCGTGCCAGGGACAGGAACTGTCAGTGGCTTCAGACAGAGGATCAGCAAGCTTCACAGCTGGGAGGGAAAAGCTTCTGCCAATGGAATCAATGAGGAATGCTGTCTGGATATCCATTCAATGCAGATCTCATCCCCGGTTTGCTGTGAATTCCTGGCTGTGCCAGTCAGTCTGGGGACTGACTGGCGGGTTGTTGTGAAAGTGACTGATTGTGGCCAGCGGTGAACAAAATGACTGTTTCTTCAGAATAGTCAGTGAGTCACAGCAGGTCATCGTCTAACTCACTATGTAACTTTGGACAGACGGAAATGACGCTGTGTGAGAATCTTTTACAGAAGGATTGCTATCAATCCCTGATAAATCTTCTTCACATGGGCAGATTATGGGAAACGTCTATCTGAAATTAGGAGCGAATTGATAAGCAGGCTACATGCTCAGGTTTCAGCTTGTAGAATGCTAAACAAGTGTGTCTGCGTCCCGTGTGCAGTGCTCCACTTTAGCCTCCCAATGTGCATTGATTTTCGCCAAAGCTCCGTTAGTTCTAGCTCAGTGCAGACGTGAGGGCAGACCGTGTTCCGCTATTGAGACAAAACACACCAACGGACAGCCGCCGAGAGATGGCCGACCGTTAGGACGCATGCCAGTCGGAGTATGGTGACATTAGCTGCTGGTGCGCCGCAGACCAGGTCAGTCAGCTTGTGGTCGTGGCCGAAGCGGCGACATACAGACTAATCAGTCCGGCACGAGCATGTTTTCCCATAGAAAACGCTGCCGTCCGGACACTCGTAACATGGTTGTCAGCCAGTTTATGGAAAAGCAGCAGAATAGACAACTTGCAAATATGCATACAGCATATCCAGTATGATTCTCCGAAATTCTCAGTCTCAGTCAAATTCTCAGATTCTCAGTCAAGTTCTGAATCTAGCTCTGCATTTAGTGATAGGTTTTCACATGTGGGTGTGAATTATGGACACTCCCAGTTCTACTAGAATCACTGCTAGCACTGACCCCATTTAGTCGACTGGTTAATTGTTTGGTCATATTATTTTTATACAAACTGTCGAAAGACTAATCCAGTGCGTATTGGGAAATGTTGGTTTTGCATTCTAAAAACAAATGTCTATGCCGACTTCCAACACCTTTACATTTGTCAATTATCTTTCTATTTTCATTTTAACAAACTGACTAAATAGGTCTCCTCTGTTCTCCCAAACTCATGCTCTTGCTCTGCCAATCTGCAGCGGTCCTGGAGAGTGTTTGTAGCAAGATTTTGCCTGACTTTGTTGAACTCTGACCCAGGACTGCATTTTGCATTCTAGAGCCCTCCTGGAGTGTCTGGGTTTTGAAAGATGCCTGGCATTTTACTAGTACATGGAGGGCTGGTTTACATATCGAAAAATTACATTTTACATTTAGGCCAAACAATTTCTCCAAAGAACAAAGAAATCTAATTCCATTAAAACTTTTGGTGAAATCCGTAACCTGTATACCCATGGGTTTAATCCTGGCCTACTGCTTTTTCAGGTAAAAAGAACAACCCACTATCTTTCCCCACTGTCTCAGTGCCAAAATGCCAGAAAACCTTTATCTATAAAAACAGTTTACACATAAGCTTATACATCTAGTATAAAGAAAAACTAGTATTTGAATCGGGCAAATCAGGGTAGAAAGATTGAAGTAAAACAAAAAGCTTCAGCCTATTTTGTAGCTTCTAAACACTGCCAGCAATAATGATGGGACGTCTCACCCAGTCATGAAATGATACAGAATGACTATTATAAAGAGTGGTAAGAAACACTCTGCCCTTATTCCAAAGTCCAAGTCATTAAATGGCAACCAGGTAGTAGTAGTGCTCGTCACGTAACCACGTGTGACAGAACCTATCCTAGACCTAGACATTGAACAACAAATAAGGCCACGGTCAGCAAAAAGAAAACATACCTAGAAATCAATCAAGTCGATCTCATGAGAGACAGGAAGTAAGAATTGGGACATCATGTGAATGTTCGGCTAACTTCACAGAACAGACAGACGGTCCAATTCATGACCAATTCACAGTGTGGCCTGTTCTGCATTACACAACATTTGACTCATCATTCTTTATAAAAACATGATGTTTAAAAGCCCCTCCAATGAGGTTTGGGTTCTCACTGATGTCCCTGCCGGGAGCAGGCTGGTGCCACTGAATACGGTGTCAACAGAAATAATTATTGGATCCCCTATCAATCAGAAAGATTTTGTCTCCCGGGTGTCTTTTATACATGTAATGAGTTGCGAATAGGAGGCCACTCAAATGGAGTGCTCCTAATACCAGCTTGTTACCTGTATAAAAGACACCTGTCCACAGAAGCAATCAATCAATCAGATACCAAACTCTCCACCACGGCCAAGACCAAAGAGCTGTCCAAGGATGTCAGGGACAGGATTGTAGACCTACACAAGGCTGGAATTTGCTACAAGACCATCGCCGTGCAGCTTGGTGAGGTGACAACAGTTGGTGCGATTATTCGCAAACTAAAGAAAAACAAAAGAACTGTCAATCTCCCTTGGTCTGGGGCTCCATGCCTGATCTCACCTTGTGGAGTTGCAATGATCATGAGAACAGTGAGGAACCAGCCCAGAACTACACAGGAAGATCTGGTCAATTATGAAGGCAACTGGGACCATAGTCCCCAAGAAAACAATTGGTCACATACTACGCCATGAAGAACTGAAATCCTGTAGCGCCCGCAAGGTCCCCCTGCTCAAGAAAGCGCATGTACAGGCCCGTCTGAAGTTTGTCAATGAACATCTGAATGATTAGGAGGAGAAATGGGTGACAATGACCCAAAACACACAGCCAAGGCAACAAAGGAGTGGCTCAAGAAGAAGCATATTAAGGTCCTGGAGTGTCCTAGCCAGCCTCCAGACCTTAATCCCAGAGAAAATCTGTGGAGGGAACTGACGGTTCAATTGCCAAACATCAGCCTAGAAACTTTAATGACTTAGAGAAGAAGTGCAAAGAGAAGTGGGACAAAATCCCTCCTGAGATGTGTGCAAACCTGGTGGCCAACTACAACTAACATCTGACCTCTGATTGCCAACAAGGGTTTTGCCACCAAGTAATTTAAATATATTATGCACCACCTCCGCCACAGTTCAAGTATGTCCACTAGTCAGGTTTTGCAGAGGGGTAGAATACTAATTTCCCTCATTAAAAATGCAAATCAATTAATAACATTTTTCCATGGATTTTTCTGTTGTTTTTCTGTCTCTCACTGTTCAAATAAACCTACCATTAAAATGATATAATTTCTTTGTCAATGGTCAAATGTACAAAATCCCTCACCGTGTACACACACACACACACACACACACACACACACACACACACACACACACACACACA
>JACXGJ010000267.1:45108-146495 GCA_016801105.1 Esox niger | reverse complement strand
TTGTCCTGTTTAGCGCACATGATTCTCATCCAGTCGTTACCATTCCAGTATATATGTGTCCTCTGTTCCCCCCTGTCTTTGCGTGTTATTGTCTCACCATTGATGAGCATAAGCCAGCTCGAATCTATTAAATATATGAACACAAACTTATCGTCTCCGCAGTCTGCTTCACCTCCGTCCCTCGCACGAGCTGACAGTATGTTATTATTTATTTATTGCCAAATAACCTTTATGATTTGGACATGTTTATATATGTTTTATATTCTCACATGCCTGTATTACATTCAACAATATTTTTTCTGATTGTAATAAGAGCAGCAGCCCACTACTGCTAAAATGTGATGCACTGCAACAGAAAAACAGAATATTTTTATAAAATAGCATCAGAGCAACAACACTCTGAATCCAATGTTCAGACTATCAAGCTAGTGAATGAGGTAGGTAGGAGAAACGTAACTGGCTGCGTCTGTGCACATGCACATTTATATTGAACTGACAGTAAGTGGCCGTGACATTAACATTAAGAAGGTAGCCATTGTCTTCATGAAACCAAATGTAGGAATCAAGCTAGCTAACCAACTGTCACAACTCAATAGCTAAAACAAACCGGCAACAATTGATAAGCATCATGCTGGAAATATTATAGATTCGGCAACAATAGTACTTCTGATATTTTGCCTTTAAAATAAAAGGATACAGTGTGTCTGCATAGTATATATTGTGTACATTTTGGAAGGAAAAATTAAGTGAGAAAAATATAAACAAAACAAAATTACTATTTAAATAATACTTAATACATAAGTTAAAGAAGAGATTGTGCAGAGAGATTGTGTTGTAAATCCAACCACACTATATTTTCCATCCCCCCACTGTTATGTAAAGGAGATATTTTGGGGGGAAAATTATTAATTGCTGCAGTGAATGTTTTGTACGAAATATTCAGGAATTCTTACATTTATAAATATAATGTGAAATCATGGTGCGACATCCAGCAAAAGTATATTTGCTACCCTCTCATTAACCCTGAATGCAACACACTATACTGTCTATGGAATTCATATTGCCTCATTAATTAATAGCTAATGGCTTTCATTAGGAGTCTGTGAGGCGATTCATTAGCAGTTTTAGAGAATGGTTAATTGAGAATGAAAATAAAGTTAACAAGCAAGAGAGACTGGTGTACTTTTGTATTGTTGATGCTGGCGTGTCGGCTCACAACCCCTCCCCGCAGGTCTTTGGGAAAAGAATTAGGGGAAACACTGATCCAAATACACTGCTCAAGAAAATTAAGGGAACACATAATCATCACAGTATAACACCAATTCAAATAAACTTCAGGGATATCAATCTGTCCAGTTATGAAGCATACATGATTTTGAATCAATGTCACTTGTTTTGGTGCAAATGACAACATGTGCACAGCAAGACAACAAAAGGGGGATGGTTTTGCAGGTGGTGGCCAAAGACAATTGCTCTCTCCTTTTCCTTTCTGACTGATTCTTCTCTAGTTAGCATTTTGCTAGTGTCCTTGTCACTACTGGTAGCACGAGACGGTACCTACAGCCCATTCAGGTTGCACAGGTAGTGCAGCAACTCCAGGATGTCACATCCATATGTGCAATCACAAGAAGGTTTGCTGTGTCTCCCAGTACAGTCTTAGGGCATCAACTCAGCAGCTCGACCGGTATATGTTCCTTTGTGTGAGGAGGAACAAAAAGAACACTGCCAGTGCTCTTACAAAATGACCTCCAGTGGACTACTGATGTGCATGTTTCTGATCAAACTGTCAGAAACAGATTCCATGAGGGTGGCATGAGGGCCTAATTTCCTCTAGTGGGTACCAGTGCTCACAGCTCGATTCACATTCACCAGAGAACACCATAATTGCCAGGCTAACCATTGGTGCCCTGTTCTTTTCATAGAGCAGGTCCACAGTAAGCACATGTGACAGACTTGAAAGAGTCTGGAGACAGCATGGTAAACAATAAACTGCCTGCAACATCATCCAGAATGGTTTGGCAGTTGGTGAGTGATGGTCTGGGGAGGCATATCCTTGGAGGGTTGCACAGACCAGCACCTGTTAGAAATTGGTACCCTGACTGCTATTAGGTACTTGGATGAAATCCTCAGACCAGAAACTTACACTGGTGCACTGGGTCGTGGGTTCCTCTTTCAATCGGTTGGTCGGTTAGGTTTTCATTGACCGTTGTTACGTCATTATGTTCTCAACAAATTATACACTGTACATTAAAGATTTTGATCATTAATATATTTCGTTAATCAGAACCCGATGTGGGATTTAAGTGTTTTTTGAGCAGTGTAATATTAGTAGACATATGTAATTGCTTTAAAGAAAATGGGAACCCTGGATTACAGACTACTTTCAATGTTAGCTGCATCAACTCAATTCTCCTTGAAATCGTGCATCAATCAAATGATTAATATTACTGTTATTCAATTGTGCATGTCATAATTTAAAATGTTTCCCAGTTAATCTTCACTGTTTTGTAACACACCAGGCAGCAATCACTTTGATTGTCATGGGGCCATAAAATAGAGACATTAAATTGGCATTCGGTAGAGCTGCCACAGAGCTACAGGCTGTTTCTGTATGCTTGGGAACAATAACATGCATTATTAGATAATACATTTACTGTACTGGTTGGTTCGGTTATATATATTTACAATGGCACATACTATGTTTAATCACTACATTACTTAAATCTTTCTTGCCCCTAGAGTATGCAAACAATTGTATTATCTAAATGTAAGGCTTTGTCAACAATGCGGTATGTCACACACAGATCTTGATCTATTGCATTTTCAAATATCTATGCCCCTTCATTCCCTTATTTTATGTTTTAACACATTTGCCAACTTTTATCCATACAATGTTTTGTTCTGTATATTTCCCCAATTATGTGCGAAACCTATAATGCTGTCAAGGTCAATCTGACCCATTGATATTGCACATACATGAATTTACCTTCACTCTTGTTTGCTTCATTAACCCTACATTCCCAACATCCTGAGTGTTTATCTTGGATTTATGAAGGACAACATGCCCCACAGTGTTTTTCAATGGGCTCTTTCTGAATGGGTGTGATTGCATACTGTTGTTGGACAATGCACTTGGTTGCTGTATAAACTGTAACATTTTATCAGCATGAGTCATCTGAACCTATACTGTAATGCAAGTTTTTGTGTACAGATACCTTCTGTAAACCAACACTCCCCTATTCTATGGAAGAGAAGAATGAGCCTGCATTTAAATTAGCTCTTCAGTGAATCACTCTACTATTACCCTTAAATTACAGGGCTATATAGTGGGTGTCTTTTTTATTTCTGTCATTCACACTTTGAATTTATCACTCCCAGACACCACACATTTTTACGTGTTTATAGCTATTGTATTTCTCTGCTCTTGTGACATACTGTAGCCATATATTGTTTCTGCCATAATCAAATATGTTGTATTTGAGAGCACAGTTAACAGTTTATAGCTTTAGGCAAAGGTAACATTTTACTATGGAGATTCACTGTAATCTAACATTATACCTGCCATATATATCTTCAATTTAGTTGCCATTATATCTTCCTTTTCAACGTGTTACCTTTCAACACTGTCACAGTTATGTGACCCAGTAACTGTCAAGGAGTAATTGCAAAATGTATTTAACGATTGTTGTTTCATTGGGCTACCTAAACAGAAAGCATTTTCTCTAAATGTGAAAGAAGCAAAACTACATAAAGCACTTAAATCATCTCTGTTGGAAGGCTTCCAAGTCTGACTTGGCTTCTTACCAACACTGAACTGCCTTCAGCTCTCTTCTTTATGTCCTGTGTGGATAACGTTTCTGCGTTTCTGCACTATTTCTGATTCACATATTTTTTCACACATGTCTTCTACTTGATTCTGGTCGTTAATTCTCTAGCCTCAGTGCATTGTATTGCCCCATACAATTGGGTTGTACCTTGTCATCTATTTGACATATTATTTTATCTCTCCCACAACTTAACTTGTGTATGCCATTTGAGAGACCGATAGATGTGTGTAACAACAACTTCCTTGCTGAATGGTACATTGTGCATCTCTCTTAGCAGGCCCTCCAGGTGAATAACTGCTGAAAGATGTGATTCTCGTTAACAGTCAATATGAATAAGTCTATCAGCAGCTATATGCCTGCAGGAAGGGCTATGTTTCTTAACAGTTATGAATAGGTGTTTTTTTCTTACTCACAGTTTCTTACTCTCTCACTACAGTTTAGCCCTGGGGCCAATATATGCAGTCATGGCCAAACGTTTTGGCACCTTTGCACTTTCTTATAATAACTCATTATCTCACACCTCACAAGTATCTAATTTTCACAATTCTTTATTTCAATGTTAATAATACAGAACTTTTGTTTTTTATTCAGAACCTTTTTTATTCAGAACCTAATAGACCCTTTCAAATCAGAAAATAATTAGAAATGCCATTGACAAAATTAGACATCCTATACTAAGTATTTGGTAGCACAGCCTCTGGCCAAAAAAGCTGCAATCAAGTGCTTGATATAGCCATGGGTGAGCTTTCTGCACCTAGGTCCTGGGAGTCCAGACCACTCTTGTGCAAACTGCTCCAGTACTCGCTAATTTGAAGGGTGCCTCCAAAATACTAGTTTCCGATTAATCCACAGTTTTTCTACAGAATAGTCCGATGACATGAATCATTCCTGAGTGCTTTCTGAAGTGTGTTTGGGATCATTGTCCTGAGACCCAACCTTCTGACATTTTGTTCAACATAAAAAATGCCTTGGTAATTTCCTGATTTCATGCACATATTGGCACCCAGTGCCATAGGCAGCAAAGCAACTCCAAAATATCACATTTGACAATGGGGAACAAGGCTTTATTTTTCATTTTTGAATGCTTTACCCAAAATCTGTATTTTGGTGACACCTGTCCACAGGAGATTATTTCAGAAAGACTGTGGCATGTTCTTATGTGTTTGGCAAATTGCAGTCAAGTTTTCTTATGTCACTCTCTTAGTTCTGTGTCTCCTACAGTACAACCCCCTTTCACTGTGTGGTTGTGGACATTCTACATGGAAAGATTTCCCTCTCATTTAAACTGCACTACATGCGCCAATTCATTCAATTATCTTGGAATTTTTCCAAATGTGAGGTGCCAAAAAACTAAAAGCTTGTCTACAGTACCTTACTTTGTGGAGATTGCAGGTATCCCTAGAGTAAACCATCACTGAGACCATGTTTAATAGTTAGTACTTCTGTATGTCAGCAGTGAAGAAATGCAAAAACTGTCAGTGAGTACATAGACTGTCTTCTGGAGTTTAGGTATGATACCTGATAAAATTGTCACGTTAAAAACGTCAGTGATTCAGCAATATAGGGACTTGCAAGCTGAAAAGAAAGGGTCAAGAAAATCTCCTTTAAACATCTGTCACGTCCTGACTATGCCCCTAGCCATCTTCGCACTGGCTGGGGCCATAGTGAGGACGTGGCCAATATAGGTGCCTCTAGGCACCTCTATGCAATTGGGGAACCTATTTAAGTTGAGTGTTTGCCCACACTAGTGTGGATTATTTTGGTTTGTTAGCCATAGGCTATAGAGCCCAGTCATTGGAGCAGTTTTAAGTTTGCTTGTTTGTTTCTTTTGTTCTTCCTTAATTAAAACTATGGAGTATCACCACTCTGTCTCTGCGCCTGAGTCCTTCCACCAACTCCGTGACAACATCCTAACATCAATTCCAGTTAGTGCATCCAACACATCTACATAAAGTGATTGAAGTGAAAATAAGGATTCCGAGTTTACAAACAAAAAGTTTAATATGCATTGTGGTGGCTTTAAGAGGGATGAACAAATGTCAGGTTGTACTTTATCACCCAACTAATAGTTTTATGTCAAATATAAAGCCTGTGGCAAAAAATGTTTGTTAAATGCATTTTTTATATTATTTGTACCTGGAATAATCAAGAGGCCAACTGAATTTGATTAGGTAGGGAAGCAGCAAGGACACCTCATTTTAGAATGTTTTTCCAAAATCTAGATGGATCACCGGTAGAGCTAGAAACTGCATCTAAATAAAAACTGGATAAGGCTTTTTTAAATGCTACCGTGCATCTTAGTTATCGGATACCAAGTTGGTCTTTCTAGCAATTCTCTGCCCAAGGAGTTCAGATAGTTATTTTGAGAACCAAGGATTTGCAGTGTGATGTTTAAATGGGGCGTTTCTATCAATTAAAGGGAGAACTGAGAAGTGGTCCAGAGCCAGAAGTGGTCCAGAGCCAGAATTGATCCAGAGCCACAAGTGGTCCAAAGGCAGGGGTCTAGAGCCAGATCCAGGTCCAGGAATTCCTTTACAGAAAACAGCTCTGAATAAAATATATGCTGCAAGTAATTGATCGATGAACATAACCATGAGATAATCACCAGAATATTCAGATTTGTGTCTTGCATCCAAATATCAATCAAATTCATTTTAGGCACCATACTTCACACATTTACGTGTATCAGTCCAAGACCTCTATGTGCTTTTAATTTTGATGAAGTATTCACATTATTCAAATGAAGGTTCATAGAACTAGGGTTGAAGTCAGGGGTAGCCTTTTTTGTTCCAGATATGAGACTACCCACTTTTACGCCACTAGGTCTGAGCTTGCTGCTTGGTAAAACAATCGTGAGGTTATGATGGGAAATAACTTATGAGGAAATGGATTGACCCTTTATTTTCTAAGTGCTGCAGCAAGTCAAACAACATTCTTGCACCTCTCTTGTTTGGATGCAAACCATCCTTCAGAAATTGCACAGGGTGTCAGTGGGCCCTTAAAAGTCTTAAAAAATCTAAAATTAATTTATCTAAATGAAAGGCTTTTAAATCTTTAATATTCTTAAAACAAACTTTTAAATCAAGTGGAATCGTGGAATATACCAGGGATAGTCGTAATACTGTATGACCATAAACTAAATAAAATTAATAAATGTCATGGCTCTCAATAGTTTTGAACTTAAGTCTTCCAAATGAGAAGCACTGTCTTTAACCCCTATCCCACGGCATTACACGTTTCAGCAGTCACTAGACACCATTCAGCATTGTGTTCAACTGACTAATGTTTCTTATTACGTTTTTCATCCAGCATAGTGTCTATGAACTGCATGGCTTTTGCGGCCGGCCGTTTTAACAACATATCAGCCAGTAATTGGCTTACTAGAATCTACTAATTTCCTAGGAATTATCATAAGAATTGAGCAATTGTTAGCAAGACTGAAGATAAACTTTTCCATGCCAGGGACAGTCACATCATAACTGTATACAGTTTTAGTAAAGGCTTACTATAACGTAACAACCGTATATTGTAGCCAGCAAATGTGTTTGTCTATCCTGTTTGTCTATCCTGACCCAAAACAGATGCGTACTTCGAAAATCCACCAGTAGAACCGTAACCTGTTTTATTTCAGGCTTACTATATTGGAGATATTGAAGCTTTTAGCCAGCAAAGTTTTTGTCTGTATGGAATAATTCATAATGCGTACTTCGCTTTGCCTGTGAGGAGATCCAAACGTGGATCTGAACGTCAGTCAGTCAGTCAGTACGAGACATTCGTACGAGACAATGTCCAGTCCAAAAAATCTTTTATTTATTTCTCATTAATGTTTTACACTTGGATATCGATGATGTCGATGATTTGATTGGTTCATAAAATGAACATTGTGCATCGGTCATCATGGGCGGTGGCCGCTCAAGAGTTCGACAAATTACAACTTGAGATGATGCCAGAGGTGCAGACTCTAGTGTGTGTCCTTTTCTGTGGGTGGGGAACTCTACATGTTGGTTAATATTGAAATATTGAAGAATGTCCAGGAGTTCCATTGTGGTTTTGAAGTTAGCTGAATCAACCTAGATGTTGAAATCGGCCAGTAGAAGAACAGATGGTGAAATGGCACTCTGTTAATTCAGAAGGAAATGCTTGGTTTGGCTTGGGGGGCAATAAACAACAGCAGTGACCAGAGGTATAAGACCAAGCAATTTAAAAGGTGCACAAATGAGGAGTTTTGGGGAATGGATATTGTGCTTGTACCAATATGAAAGGGAGGTTATCCGAATGATTATTGGAAATGTTTTTCATGAAGTCTCAGAATGTGTTCCACATGAAGATACCTTAGTACAAACTTCTTGACAGTCAGAATCCCATGGAGATTCCTATCAAGTGACAGAAAACGGAGGGCAAATTTCATACCATTGGTAACATTATCTCCAGATGGCTCAGTTTGTCCCCACTAGCACCTTTGGCAACGTTTGGGTATGAGGCTGGCAGATTATGCTTATGCTCCAGCCTGATGCAGGAGTGGGCTGACAGCCCACTGAAATGAATGGAAGTATTTGTCTCAGAGACAGTTGAATCCTACACCCATGGAGATAAACAGCAGGAGGCCCTGAGATGCCATGTGTTCACTGTAAACACACTCAGGCTGAAATCTGAGGCCTCTTAAGCAACATGGCTTTCCATCAATATCAATTTTCAGGCCCTTGGCTTCATCTCTCCTATAACATGGATGTTATAATTTTTTGACCCATGCCTGCTTGTTGTATATCAGTTTGATTTGATTCCCAGCGTTATGACAATTTCACAATAAAACCAATAAATCCAGCAAGTTTTTACAAGTGGCAAGTCTCACTGAGTGCTTATTGCACAAAGACAGTAGTTCCTCATAATGACAGTACTTGGCTCTGGGCAATGGTGTTGTCACAGCTGGATAGACCTTCAAATCTGCAGCGTGGTTTCAGTTCTTTGGGGAATGAATGATAGGAATTAGGGTCCTGTTGCATGAGGTCAATACTTTTCTCTTTCCTGTGTTTGTATTCCCTTGCATCAATTGGTCTAGAGTTAGTTGATCAAACCTACTCAAAAGCCTTATCCTCTGGGGCTGTGTACTTCAAGATCTATTTAAGGGTAAACTGCCCAATACTTGCACAAAAAAAATGTGTATGGTTCATTTGGGTGATTAAAATGTTCTATCGTATCTGATGGTCCACTACATTTCCTTGGGTGTTCAGTAGTATTGAAACAAATTACTGTCATTTTTGCATTATAATATTAGATAATATCTAATATTATAATGGGCACACAGTACAAAATATGGGATCACTTGTATTCAAAAGAGAAGGATGTTTTTTGTCCATTAAAATAACAAAAATGTTTATTTCAGTTTTTTCAGCATCAGCGTTTGTGGATTTGTCTCAGGTTCAAAATGTCCAGAAACAAAGGACTTCCTTCTGAAAATCGTCAGTCTATTGCACACAAAAAATGAAGGCTATTCCATGAGAAATTGTCAAGAAACTTAAGATCTCATTCAACGCTGTGTACTTATCCCTTCACCGGACACAGCAACCTAGCTCTAATCAGAATAGAAAGATATGTGGGAGGCCCTGGTGCAATGAGCAAGAGGACAAATACATTCAAGCATCTAGTTTGAGAAACAGACGTCTCACAGGTCCTCAACTGACAGCTTCATTAAATGGTACCCTCATAACACCAGTCTCAACGTCAACAGTGAAGAGGCCCTTTTGGGATGAGAGTTCTTCCTTTGTCCAGCGTCTTTGTTCTTTCGCACTTCTTAATCTTTGCATTTTATGGTCAAGTCTGAGATATGGCTTTTTCTTTGCAATTGTGAGATACTGAACTTGTCTAAAGAAGGCCAGTTTTATTGCTTCTTTAATCAGCACAACTGATTTTCAGCTGTGATAACATCATCGGAAAAGCCTTTTCTAATGATCAGTTAGCTTTTTGATATGCGAAACTTGGATTAGCAAACTCATTGTGCAATTGGGCCTCTGTACAGTAGATATTCCATTGAAAATCTGCTGTTTTCATCAACAATAGTCATTTACAACAAACATTATTACTACACTATATTTCTGATCAATTTGATGTTTTGTTATTTGACGAAAAAGGCTCTTCAAAAACACATCAGAGGTTGGATATAAGAACACTTACAAGGCATTGGAAATCCATTGGAGCACAGTAAAGTACATTATTAGAAATTGAAGGAATATGTCAGAACTGTGACACTGGAACACGTCGTCCTCAGAAATGGATTTCAGAGGGATGTAGCAGTCTTGAAATTGCTAAGATATTGGTGCATGATCACAGATACATCAAACGTTTTGTTGCAGAGTCAACAGTGTCGCAAGAAATGTGTTGAGAAAAGAAGATGCAAATTAACGGCCAACCACAAACCCATTATCCTCCAGTGCTATCTTCTTCAAGAACTGCAGTCTACCTGGAGTGGCCAGAAGTACAAGGTGTTCAGTGCTCAGAGACATGGCCAAGGAAAGGATGGCTGTAACCCGACCACCACTGAACAAGACACATTAGTTTAAACATCAAGACTGGGCCAAGACATATCTGAAGACAGATTTTTCAAAGGTTTTATGGACTGATGATATGAGAGTGATTCTTGACATTCCAGATGGATGGGCCCGTGGCTGGATCAGTAATGGGCACATAGCTCCACTCTGACTCACATGCCAGCAAGGTGAAGGTGGGGTACTGGTATTGGCTGGTATTTTCAAAGATAAGCTAGTTGGACCTTTTCGAGTTGAAGATGGACTCAAACTCAACTCCCAAACCTACTGCCAGTTTCTTGAGGCAGTGGTATAGGAAAGTCTGCATTTTTCAAGAAGACCAGGATATTCATGCAGGCCAATGATCCATCGCATACATCTAAGTACTCCACTGTGTGGCTAGCCAGTAAAGGCCTTAAAGAAGAACATTTTTGGCCTTAAAGAAGAACATTAATTGACAGAAAGCACTGTAGTTGTTTAATAATCAAATTAATCATCAAAAATACAACTTGCCTAATAATTGTGCACACAGTGTAACTACAGTTTGCCTGAAGGCATGTGAGAGACACTGCGACCAAGTGGAAAAAGATTATATGGTCTGATGAGACCAAAATACTCTAATGCTGCACGCCCTCCTAAGATCACCATCCCTACTGTGAAGCATGGTGGTAGTAGTAAAGATGGGGATGTTGCTGTGTGTAAAGTCCTGAAAAACTTGAGGCTAAGCCTGGCTCTTTTAGAGGAAATTATTGAATAACAAATAGCATGAGACTGGCTAATGCCAGATGCGTTTTCACACTACAGCAATACCATGTGTTCTCCTGCCCCATACGTTTTTGGTGTTTTTATAATTTATTATGGCTTGTAGAACAGATACCTATTATCGGGCCAGTCTCACCTAGAATGCTCTTCTTAACATTGTCATGTTAGGAAGCATTCTTTTTCTAAACAAATAGTAATTGGTGGCATTTAACATTCGGCTTAGACTGGAGGTAAAAAAAAAAAATATCGGGATTATCAATCAATCCAATCAAATTCCTTTTATAAAGCCATTTTTACAGCAGCAGTATCACAAAGTGAAAGATTCAAATGTAGTTTATTGTAGGCTACAGAATTATAGGAGGTATGTATGAAGATTTTGGTTGATTTTGGTTTGTTAATCAGTGAATACCTGTTTAGGTTGGCAATTCTGTATAATGAATTGCTGAGACAACGTATTTATAGAGCGGGTTGTGCACGAATTGGCAGCACAATTTTGTGCAGGGCTGGTGGAAAAAAATACTTTCAAGCCTTGTGTAGGTCTACAATCTTGTCCCAGACATGCTTGGCCATGGTTAATGATTGAATGATCGATTGCTTCTGTGGACAGGTGCCTTTTATACAGGTAACAAGCTGAGATAAGGAGCACTCCCTTTAAGAGGGTGCCCCTAATCTCAGCTCATTACCTGTACAAGACACCTGCACGACAGAAATCTTTATGAAATGTCTCTTGACAAATGCTGTCTCTCCAGAAATATCTCTGTGAAATCCCTTGTCCCTTGTACTTCCCAACAAGCTATAGAAGAACTTTGCTGGTGCAACACATACATACTCCTCTGGCCCTCTCTTCCCTCCGTAAAGTGCACTCAGCAATACAGCTTTTAAATTGTGAAATGTTATAGCAATATAGTCTACAACATTGCATCTAACAACTCAATAGACAGCTCACATCCTAAATGTGTTGTTAGTTGATTCTCTAATCACATATACGTATATCAGTGTACATCACTGCAGTCTAATCAGAACAGCTTAACCTACCTACAGTAGAAGTACCACCACCGTATTGCAGTTGCACTGCAATGCACATTCACCATGAGAAAGGGGATGGTGCTTTTAATAAGTGCGGAACATACAGTTGAAGGAGCTTGTGCACCATTGAGCAGTATTTCTGATGTTGTTCAGTCATAAAATCTAGCATAATCTGTCCAACATAAATTGTATTCTATGTATTCTAACCCCTTGGCACTTTTTCAGTTTTATTGCATTACAACCCAGAATTTATGTAGATTTTGGGGGGTTGTATCGCTTTATTAACATAACATGACTACCACTATGAGGATGCAATTGTTTTATTGTGAAACAAACTAGAAATAAGATGAAAAACTGAAGCGTGCATAACTATCTACCCCCACTCCCCCCGACAATACTTTGTTCTGTAGAGCCACCCTTTGTTGCAGTTACAACCACATCTCTTGGGAAATGTATGTTTCTTGGGGAATGTCTCTATGAGCTTGGCAAATCCAGCTACTGGAACCAACAGTGTTAGGCAGGTGGTCATAATGTTTTGGCTGTGTGTATGTACAGCAGGGGTGTCAAACCGGTTCCATGGAGGGCCGAGTGTCTGCAGGTTTTCGCTCTCACCTTGTACTTGATTGATTAATTAGGTCACTCACTGGTTAGTGTCTATCCTCACCTGGTTGTTTAGGTCTGAACTGGGACCCAATTTATAGGAAAAAACATAAACCTGCAGACACTCGGCCCTCCGTGGAACTGGTTTGACACACCTGATGTACAGCATGTGTATATATATATATATATATATATATATATATATATATATATATATATATATATACAGGTGTATCACAAAAAATGTGTTTATTTCTTCTGTAATTTAAATCAAAATGTGACACATTCATATTTTCTAGATTCATTACACATAAAATGAAACATTACAAGCCTGATGTTTTTCAATCTAGATAATTACAGCATGGACATCAAAAATCCAGTACCTCAGAATATTAGAACACAAAATATTTAACATAGACATGAGCTCTAATCAGCCTGTGGTACTGCTGAGGTGTCATGGAAGCCCAGCTTGTTTTGATAGCAATCTGCTGCTCATCTGTGTTGTTGGGTCTGGTGTATCTCATTTTCCTCTTGACAATATCCCATAGATTCTCTATATGGTTCAGGTCAGGCAAATTGTCTGGCCGATCAAACACTGTGGGCAGGTGCCAGGTCTTGCTGGAAAAGGAAATCATCATCTCCATAAAGCTTGTCAGCAGATGGAAGCATGAAGTCCTCTAAAATCTCCTGTTAGATGTCTGCATTGACTCTGGTCTTGATAAAAAACAGTAGACCAACACCAGCAGGTGACATGGCACCCAAAATCAATCACTCACTATGGAAACTTATCACTGGTTACAAGCAACTTGGATTCTGTGCCTCTTCACTCTTCCTTTTCACACTTGGTGCTTGATATCAAAATGAAATAAAAAATGTACATCTGAAGGGGGGACTTCAGACCACAGAGTAACGGTCCAGTTCTTTTTCTCCTTCACCCAAGCTAAGATGCTTTTGACATTGTCTCTGGTTCAGGAGTGGCTTGACACTAGGAATGCGACACTTGAAGCCTATTTCCTGGACATGTCTGTGTGTGGTGGCTCTAGATGCACTGACTCAAGCCTCAGTCTACTGCTTGTGAAGCTCCCCCTAGTTTTGCTTTGCTTGACAATCCCCTCAAGTCTGCGGTCATCCCTGTAGCTTGTGCATCTTTTCCTACCACACTTTTCCCTTCCAGATAACTTTCCATGAATATGGTTCGATACAGCACTCTGAAACAGCAAGCTCTTTTAACGATGACCTTCTGTGGCTTACCCTCCTCATGGAGGGTGTCAATGAATGTGTCATGGACATCTGTCAAGTCAGTCACAACTACAATCTTCCACAAGATTGTAGTTGTGTGTACTGAACCAGACTGAGAGATTGAAAGCTTAGGGAGTTAAGTAGCTGATTAGAGCTCTTTGCAGGTTGACATTTGTGTATTGGAAATACAGTTGTGCTAATAAGTTTGTATACTCTGGCAGAAATTGTGACATTTTGAAAATATGCCTGATCATGCAAAAAACTCTTATTTAAGGATAGTGATCATATGATCACTACATGATGTCGGTACAGGCAGGTGGCAGGCAGAGTAGTCGGGGACGGGCGGAAGGTCGGTAAACAAGCTGGCCGCAGTGGTACAGGCAAGGAACAGGCAGAGTAGTCGGGGACAGGCAGGCAGTCAGAACACGGGTGAAAAGCAGAAGTACAGGCAGAGAAGTCGGGGATCGGTCGATACACAGAAAAGCAAAACGAAGGTTTGCGAAGTGCGAGATATGGCTTGCGAGCAGAGACCATTGGTCCGGCAGGGAAGAGATGACAGGGAGTTGTATATATACGGTAGGTGATGAGGAGAGTGGGAACAGGTGTGTGAGCGGTGATTGGGAAAAGGTGTGAGAATAGGTGCGTGTTTGCAATTCAGGAACGTGAGCGCCCGCCTCTGCCCGCTCGCGGAGGCGGAGGCGTGACATTTTTACCATAGGTACACTTCAACTGTGAGAGACGGAATCTAAAACAAAAATCCAGAAAATGTATGATTTTTAAATAAATAATGAATGCATTTTATTGCATGACATGAGTATTTGATCACCTGCCAACCAATAAGAATTCCTGCTCTCACAAACCTGTTAGTTTTTCTTTAAGAAGCCCTCCTGTTCTCCACTCATTACCTGTATTAACTGCAACTTGTTTGAACTTGTTACCTGTATAAAATACACCTGTCCAAACACTCAATCAAACAGGCTCCAACCTCTTCACAATGGCGAAGCCCGGAGAGCTGTGTAAGGACATCAGGGATACAATTGTAGACCTGCACAAGGCTGGGATGGGCTACAGGACAACAGGCAAGCAGCTTGGTGAGAAGGCAACAACTGTTGGCACAATTATTAGAAAATGGAAGAAGTTCAAGATGATGCTCAATCTCTCTCGGTCTGGGGCTTCATGCAAGATCTCACCTCGTGGGTCATCAATGATCATGAGGAAGGTGAGGGATCAGCCCAGAACTACACGGCAGGACCTGGTCAATTAACTGAAGAAAGCTGGGACCACAGT
The DNA here is from genome assembly GCA_016801105.1 of Esox niger. NCBI lineage: Eukaryota > Metazoa > Chordata > Actinopteri > Esociformes > Esocidae > Esox > Esox niger. The sequence goes on along the minus strand of JACXGJ010000267.1, from coordinate 131,236 downwards.
CTCAAAGAAAACCATTAGTAACACACTACGCCGTGTCGTGGAAAATCAACCACTCTTTACTAAAAACAAATGCACTTCAACTCAGGACTTTGTGAATCTAATACAATTTAATGAAAATCATACAGTAATGACAGACATTAAAGCCAGGCAGATACACCCCCAATGTTCTGAGTCCAGACCATGGCTTTTATACAGAACTTTCACACATTACGCCATCTGTCTTCATCTGGTTGGCAACACCTCTGAGTGGGGTGCGCTTCTTATCTTCTACCTCCCTGAATGCTAGTAATTTGCGACAGTAATTCAAATCCTCCTTATGGTTCATACTTGGGTCATTGTCCACAAAGTAAGTGTTACGTTAAGCTCATGGGCCACACTCAGGTCATCTCTTAGCACAGAGTACACTTTATGACCAGCTCATGGGCCACACTCTGGACATCCCAACAGTGGATACAAAGGCAGTAAACTTTAGAAATGCCCCTCTCTGGGCTCAAGGTAATTGCCTGCTGATGACTATCTCTCAGCATAAGACACATATATTATGATGAACATAGAAATTGTCTGTATGTGTAATTCGTCCTATCCCAAAAGTAATTTAATGTGAGTGTGGATTCCACATTAATATGTTTATGATAAAACTACATGATTATACATTGCACATTAATATTTTCATAAGTATAAAGTTATTTATGCATTTTATAGAAAAATCCCCCACAGCCGTTATGGATTAAAATCCTACAGCGCACGCAATGTCCCCCTGCTCAAGCTAGCGCATGTCCAGGCCCGTCTGAAGTTTGCCAATGACCATCTGGATGATCCAGAGGAGGAATGGGAGAAGGTAATCTGGTCTGATAAAACAAAAATAGTGCTTTTTGCTCTAAACTCCACTTGCCATGTTTGGAGGAAGAAGAAGGATGAGTACAACCCCAAGAATACCATCCCAACCGTGATGCACGGAGGTGGAAACATAATTCTTTGTGGATGCTCTACTGCAAAGGGGACAGGACGACTGCACCGTATTGAGGGGAGGATGGATGGGGCCATGTATCACAAGATCTTGGCCAACAACCTCCCTTCCCTCAGTAAGAGCATTAAAGATGGGTCGTGGCTGGGTCTTTTAGCATGACAACGACCCAAAACACACAGCCAGGGCAACTAAGGAGTGGCTCCATAAGAAACATCTCCAGGTCCTGGAGTGGCCTAGCCAGTCTTCAGACCGGAACCCAATAGAAAATCTTTGGAGGGAGCTGAAAGTCCATAATGCCCAGCAACAGCTCCGAAAACCTGAAGAATCTGGAGAAGGTCTGTATGGAGGAGTGGGCCAAAATCCCTGCTGCAATGTGTGCAAACTTGGTCAAGAACTACAGGAAATGTATGATCTCTGTAATTGAAAACAAAGGATTCTGTACCAAATATTAAGTTCTGCTTTTCTGATGTATCACATACTAATGTCATGCAATAAAATCCAAATTAATTATAAAAAAATTATACAATGTGATTTTTGTTTTATATTCCATCTCTAACAGATGAGGTGTACATACAATAAAAAGTACAGACCCCTACATGCTTTGTAAGTAGTTATTATTCAATACAAATGTTAATATTCAGATTCAGTTGTTCACACTGCAGGTGATAATCTGCTGAAATGGTTTCTGCCAAAAGGTAGTTTCCATTATTATGATTCTAACTATTAGTTCCTTAGCAACTGTTCCTAATCTTCTCATGTCCTTTTTGTCAGAGCAATTTCTCACAGATGAAAAAATGACATGACATGTATTGATAGCAATGTCTATTATCCTGTTCATTCACTGGGAAAAAATGCCATCACATTGACATGGGAAAATACAATTATTACTGTCAAGAAAAAAAGAAATCCCTTATTGAATGAATATAACCTCTGTTTCACCCATTCTTAAAAAAATCTGTGCATGTCCTGAGGAGCCATCTCCATCCCAATCATTGATTTCAATTACTGATAATATTAGACATGAAAAACAACTTGCACTTGGAGACAGATTTCCTTAATTCGTCCTAAATAAAAAAAATTCTCAGTTCACTTACGAAGAGATATTCCAGAAGGCACATAGTAATTTTTTTGGATTCATTATTCAGCTCTGTTCCAGTATGTAATTAGAGTTACTAGCATTGTCCAAATTTATGGACATACCGCTATCGCAAGCTGCACTTCAAGCGGAAATCTACTCCAAAAACCTAACCCTTAACTACGTTCAGTAATCTGTCACAGTAGCACTGAACTTTTAAACTGTACATTGACAAAACGGACAGTGGAGTTGGCTGAAACCAAACTAGCAATAGCAAATTATTTTGTATAGCTACCATAAACAGCAAAGTTTGAGCTATAGTGAAATGTATTTTACCAATAGATTTCTTCTGGCTGGAAATGACAAGGACAAGTGACGAAACACGGCAAGACATTGTGCTGGAGATACAAATGAATAACGTAGCTATTTCAGCCATGTCTAATCCCATTCATAACCCTTAAAATTTGCAACAAATATGTTTTAGAAAATGCAAGTTTCCATACCATTTTAATGGGTCTTATAATTTCCACCATGAGAGAGCATTCTAATCACCTATACACACATTACATTAGCTGGAAGAAAATCTGTTTGCTCGTCAAGCTCTGATCTGGGAAAAGGCCAGTCTCTCAGTGTCAAAGTAAGTGATTGAGCAATGAAAGTTACAGTTAAGAATACACCTGGGCCTTTTTATGGGGAGAATGTTTCAGCTATTCATGAGCAACTCCATGAACTTGGTGGTACACCCTCTGCTGAATGGGTTTATTAGTGCCTTTGCAATAATTTAAGCCCCTCTTAAATGGTGTACCACTTAGAAGTATGATGAAGTAACTCAGGGCCCATTAGTTCTGAGCACTCCACACCATGGCCATGATGGTGCCGACTGACATTGGCAGCAGCTGGACAGACTGATGACATCCAGCCAAAAGCGTAAAGTGAATAAGTGGTCTTGGAGAAAACCGTGCAACTTCTCTACTTCTCACTGTTTAGGAGTATCCTCAGAAATACTTGAAAGGGATAGAAATCTTGTTGGATTAGAGCCAACTGTTAGTTCCTGTGTTTAATAATATGATATTAAAGTTGCTGTTTATGTCAAGCCTAAGAAGATTATTTACATCATGTAAATAAAATGAAAGGAGTTAAAGGTTTTCCTATCAATGGTACTTCCTGGAGCAATTGTTCATGAGCACTTGAGTATTTCACTGTTAGTATCACTGAAATGTCCATTTAGTTAAAAGAAAAATTATTCCTCATCAGACACATCATTCCTGATCAGGTTATGCTAGTCTTTGAAATAGTTTCAATACAGCATTATGTCATGCTTTGTGGCAATAGTCCATATGACATTTTCATTGAAAATTTGTGGACGGATTTGAGGTACTGTGAATCTTTGGAAGTGTAAAATGAACACCGTCAGTCAGCCCGTGTGGCTTGGAAATAAACTAAAGTTACTGAAATCTCAAACATCAAAGCATCTGTGATCTGTCTTCCTGTGAACATTTTCCACTGCTTAATGTGTCATGTAAAGAAACACTACCGGACACTGTCCCTGTGCATATGAAGCATGTTGTTGACAGCGTGTGTTCTGTAAGTGTGGCCCTGCGCAGCTAAGGAATGTCCCTGGTCGACCCGGTCGAGCAAAGCTGCATCGAAACCAGAGAGCTAAGTATCACCTTAGTTGTACAGTAATACCTGCAAGCCCATGGTAAATAAGCCCTGCATGTTCAACTGCTTACCTTTTGTAACATAATGACAGACAGCAGTGAATGTTGAACTCAGTTAATGTTTTCTGCTGCCAGCTGTAGCAAGAACAGAGGTATATCAATTCATTCTGGAATTTACAGGAAGATATTTTGCCAGAGGTCAATTATGCAGTTAACTTATCATAAGCAGACATTAACAGAGAATAAGCTATAAGAACAAACGTAATTATGTTTATAGTGTTGTTGTGCAAATCAAAATTTGAGATGAGAGATGATAACGTCTTGTTTCCCAAACCAACTACGAATATCAATGCACAGTTGGTTTGGGAAACGGGCCAAATCAATAACCTGCCCTGAGAAAACAGTCTGCCTTACAATTACCTAAGCAGGAGAATGAAGAAAAAAGAAAAACAGATGCCACTGTTTTAGGGTTTTTAGATGATATTTGACCTTCTTTTGAAGTTAGCTTTAATGCTAAAAATGAATGGACCCTAACCAGGGCCAGATAACCAAATGGACATGCTGGGCACTTGGTCTTTTGTGGCCTATTATAGCAGACTTTGCAGACATTTCCCCTAAAACTGCAAATACATTATCTCAAATGAATGTATGCCATTACACAAAGTAAAATTTAAAACTGTTAGATTTTCTTTTAATGTGAGAAATAACTTTACCGGAGATATGTGGGTCAGAGTGGCATGGGTTCAAATTCATCCCACAGCTGTTTTGGAAAAACTCTATATTTCCCACAGCTTCAATTAAAAAAGCGTCAATGCCAGACAGTTATTTTATATCCAAAATGTTTTAAAACAGCTCAGACAAAGCTCTCTTCCATCACGAAAATTGCAGACTTTGCAGGAAATTTGCTTTGAAACTGCAGCATTATCTCTTAGCCTCATGAAATGTTTTTCTATATAGCATTATAAAACCATGAGAAATGTTCTCTTGTACACTATGGCAGAAGTTGGTAATCCAAGAAGTTAAATGTTTTGCTAAGAAAAAGGAGAGGAGGGGCCCTGGGTCCCAAAAGCAATAGTCCGGCCCTGCACTTGTCCCTCCAGGCTGATTTACAGAAACAACATATCTTTCAGCTCTATTTGTTTGCATGTTTCCAAGCAACCTCTGGTTGTTTTGTTGTACTGTTACCTGTTTTGTTTTCCATTTGACAAGCATAATAAATCTTACTGCTTTATTCATTGCTCCACAACATTTCATTTGAGTATGGTCAGATGCTATGGGTCTTCTCTTTGTGTAGGCAAGCCTTCAAGCTTCCATGTCAGACTACATCCTAGAAAGGCAACTACATTACAATATTTACCTTACAAATTAAGTTGTCCTGGGATGTTGGCTCTGTTTCACAAATTGGCATATTTGTGATACTTTGCGCCATGTATTTAGATATATTTAGAAGTGGTAGAACAGAAGTTATAATCCTATACTTTGAATTCAAGTAATAAAACAGACTTGCATTTGACTTGCTTCTAGGATTGCAGTATACAATGAAGTAAAATGATCTTAAACCATTAGGCCTGCACGCTTACTCAAACTTGGCATGACTGTGAGTGTTGTCAGTGGCCTTATGAACAGAGAAAGGTTTTGCAAGACATAGGTGTGGCCATTGAAAGGTTGAGAATTTGTGTTAATCCTGGATGAGGATGACTGCACATTTATTAATCATCATTTGTTTTGCTCCTTTCTGTTGGGGTAATATGATAAGCATGTCTGTATTTTCAGAATATATCTATAATCTCTTTATCAGTCATCAGTCAAAACACTTTGTGAAACAGAATTCCAATAGGATCTGAAAATGTTCAGTCCACTTCACATCTCCAAGCATTAAAAGAGCAATTGCTCTTTTTGTACTTCAAAAAGAAGCACACATTTTGGTGATAAATACCCTGAGCAACAATGTGCCTGCTAGGATTGCTATGTTGTTGTCTTACTTAGCTAAGATAAATGCACAAATGTACACTGCTCTGTATAGGAGCATCTGCTGAAATATTCAAAAGAAAATCAAATTCTTTGTGTGGAGTAATTTTTTTTATGCGAAAGCATGAAATAAATATTTTCAAAACATGAAGTGTATGTGGAATATTGTATTAACAAACTTACTTTTACAGAACAGTTCTGGTATTCTGATAAGATTTTGAATGGTTTGAAGCAGTTCCATTTAAAAAGGATCTGGCCGGACTGGCGACTATCTCACAGGTTTTGTTTGAACAAGCTTGTCTCAGAAAGAGATGTTTGCTTGCTTTCCAACAGGTTATGCTAAAGACTTATCAACCAGGCATGGCCAGTGTTGTACCCCATGTTAGCCAAAAACTGCCAACATCAATTGACAGAGAATACAATTTTACAGGTCTTATGTCCATTACTGTGAATCATGGATGATCAAGCTTAGATGTTGCAAGATAAAGGGATACTTTCTGTAATGGCTGACAGAGGCAATGGCCAGGATATTAAGATAGCATAAGGAGACCTCAGCATTGAGTATGGATTTCCAAGACATTTGTTGGCAACTATCAGTGGAGATGCAGATTATAGGGCCCTGTGTTTTGCAAATTCAAAATAAATAATGAGACAAAATTCATAATGAAATGAAATGATAATAATGAAAGTGATATTGACACTTAATAGAAAGATATGATGAAAAATCATAAAATGAATGGGGTAACTTCCACTCCAGCTTCCCACCTACTATTGGCTTGGCGCTACTCCTTTATTACTACTGGTCAAATCAGTCTTGAACAATCACAGATCTATCGTTGGGTGAAAATGGCCATGGTACTCTAGATTAAAGGCTTAGTAGATTAATACTTTTTTAGTGTTCCCAGATACTCAATTGTCTTTCCAAAAAGGACACTTTGACAGGTATCAAATCTGACCTAAGAAGTGACCATGCTTTTCCACAACAGATACATAAAAGTAAAAGGTAATTTAATATTACAGACTTTCTTATTAAGGTAGTAATACATGCAAATCTTATTTTAAATGTCCAACTTCTGTTATGTTGTTAAAATGTGACAATTAAAATGTTGATGTAACTCCAAATAGTGCTACACAGGATGGCACATTAGCAATTAGTAATAAACACAGTAAGCTACATAACCACATAACAAGAGCTATTGCATTAAGCTAATTTCCTGTCTGTCTGGCAACTGCAGCAAAATAGCTAGCCACCTGAAATATCAGCAACTATTTTATCTACCAATTGACCAATTGAGTTCAACATCTAAAAATGTTCCTTATGTCTGGTATTTCTGTCTGTGAAATCTTGAAGTAGCTAGTTGCCAACAGTGGTCAGGGCCAGAGATTTTCGATAGTTTAGTTTGGGGTGTTCACGGGTGGGTGGAGTTTGCTGTTGGATAGTGTGGCGAATGAGTGCACTGTTTGCAAGGCAATGCCAGTGTGCCCAGGCTAACATGACAAGCACACTTCACTCATGATCCCAAATGTTTGCAGAGGCTGGCATGACTAGAATTTAGATCAATAATATGAATGTTCACTATACCTAAAACTTGTGAATATTCTGCCCTCCTCGATTTGCCTTAATTGCTCATTTAGTATTGGCATTTGTACTGCATTTGCCTTCATTGTACATCTACACATTCCACTTGTAATGTGCATATACTTAATACTTGGAAATACTTGGACATTTGTCTGCCCTCTATTTGCACTTCTGGTTAGATGCTAACTGCATTTTGTTGTACTGTACTTGTACTGCTCAGTTGAATCTAATCTAATGTTTACAGACCACATTCTCTAGACATACACCCCAAAGCATCCTGGGGGACATTACATCAGTTTATCATGTTTCTTAGCTGTTTTAAGGTTCCAAATTCAGTTGTAGTGGATGTTGAGTAAAAGAGATAATCTGTCAGTGCCATTTTTAAAAAGCAAACATTTTGTAGCATGCGGTTCAAAGGCTGGAATATTCTTGCAAGTCCCATGCATCTTTCTGCTATTCTTCGCAACAATTTAACTTTGGCTCCAATGCAAACACTGAAAAGGCATTCACCCAAACCGGGTATAATAACTGGCGACATGCAATGGATAGCAACAAGGGACTGAGGAGGCATGCATAAAAAAAGAACACCTGAAATGCATGGTATTTGGAGAGAAAGACGAGCAAGAACTGCACAGGCAACGGAGATTTCAACACTTGTGAATTCTGCACAGCTTGCAAGAAATCATCTGTATTTGTCATCGATTGTAGTCATTGTGAAATTTTTTGCAGTTAACAAGCTTCCACGCAGGGGAACTTGGGATGCGATGGATGCAAGGGGGAAACAGGCTGGGACAATTCCTGGCATTGTTGGATTATACAGTCAAGAAAGACAAGGAACTTGCTAGTACAGTTACTGTTCCCCCTCCGCATACACATCTCACCCCATCCAGAATGAAATAATTGGACTCAAGAGATAAGTTGTGAATCGTAGTACACACAAGACCCGGCCGGGTGTGAGAACTTTTCAATTGTACTCCGGTACATGGTGGGAAACAACCGTATTAGTGAGAGGCTACTGTCAACTGCAACAACAGAGACATGTGATGCTTTATCCCTGACTGACTTGGTCCTGTCAGAACGAACACGCATTGGCCTAATCACAGAAAAAATCTTTTGTCAGTGTTATGATGGGGTCAGTGTGATGTCTGGTTAAAATGGGGGCGTGCAAAAGGTATTGCAGGAAAAGCTGAATCAGGAAGTGCCATATGTGCATTGCTTTAACACTAGAACCGCCAAATGCCTATGCCAATTGGCCTTTGAGTTTGTAATTAAAATAATATTGACATTTTGAAAGCTACACCCTCCTACTTTAATGACTTTTCCTAAATAGGTGTATATTACATTGTACCGTTGTGGGAATTCTGAACAGACGAACAAAAAACTATTTAGAGACTATTTACCTGATGTTTTTTTACCCTGTTTTGCTACTTAATCCGCCAACAGCCCAAAACACTTAGCATTGGTACCAGAATGGTACCCAGGCGATAATCGCCCCTTGCTGAATGCACAACGTCAATGGATTTTCAATGAAAATAAAATGGCTGCTTGAGCAGCAATGGACTGGTCATCTGGCCAAGGTGCATTCGAAAATCTCTTGATTGCATCATCCACCTGTTCACAGAAATCGAGAGTACCCGCCCCTACGGAAAGTTTGGACTTGAGGCCACGGGCCTATTAAAAGCTGTTTCCGAGCCAAGCTTTAGATTTATTGCCTAGAGCGAAAATTCCAGTTTGACTTTAAGAAAGTAGTGTTTTCTGAACATTCAATAGTCCTAATTAGAATTGGTAAATTGTACTGTGTGAATTTTGTGCATGGTGATACGTTTCAGTTGGAAAGGTTTTCAGATAGATGATAATGTAACCAGAGTGAATATTTTATAATGACTAATACTACAATGATGTTGGTGACATCTCAGTCAGGCATGTTAATCCAACTTTAAGTTTTCCAATCTGCTCCTATTGACCGCCTTGTATTAATACTTCTCACTATCTTACATGTTGGTTTGTGGCCTCTCTCCCTCGCTTTGCCTACTTTTCTGACCATTGTTATTTTTATGACTGCCTCTCTCCTGAATGAAGTAAACACATATAGTAAATCCTAAATTCAAATTCAGATCCTATTCAATTTACATGATGACTGACCAACAGTCTATCTTGGCGTGGCACTTATCAATGATTTACCTGGTGGTCCTTGGCCTCTTTCTCTACCTCCTTGCCTGTTAATTCATGTCTATCACTTTCCTGCCATGATCATACATAGCATAAAACAAATTAAATAAGAAAATAAAAATAATAATAATAAAAATAATACATTAAACTTATATAGCGCTTTTCAAAGACCCAAAGACGCTTTACAATACATACATAACAAACGACTACAGCAAAGAGACACATAGAAGTTAACAAAACAAAAAGAAAAAGGGTGGGTGGGTCAAACAACAAGGGGCTGGGGCAAGGGACAGACTTGTTTGAACAGATGAGACTTGAGGTGGTGGATGAAGATGGCAACAGATTTGGAGTCACGGATGAATTGTGGAAGTGCATTCCAAAGTCTTGGAGCAGCCCGTGAAAAAGCCCTGTCTCCAAAGGGCCGCAGCTTAGATCGAGGGATGATAAGGAGGCCAGCAGTGGCAGAGCAGTGTGACCTGGAGGAATCAATCAATCAATTAATCAATCAATCACACTGGCCTTAAACCCCAAGGAGCAAATAACAATAGTGATGAACTTCAGTGGCTAGGAAAAACTCCCTAAGAGGGCCAAATTTAGGAAGAAACCTAGAGAGGAACCATGCTCCGAGGGGTGACCAGTCCTCTTCTGGCTGTGCCGGGTGAACATATTAAGAGTCAAAATTGTAATAGTTGAATGCATGTGGGCTAAGCCCAGAGTCTATTTAAACCTAGTCCAGATTGGAGGCAAAACCGGATGGACATGGACGGGGGGGGGGGGTCAGCAGAGTGGCAGCTGAAATGGTCAGGCATTTTCCTGATCTGCAACACAGCCAGGAGGACTCTGGAAAAGGACGGCAACGAGTCAAGCCTGGTACTCCTCAGGTGTGGGTTAAGACCTCATGTCCTCCTAAGTTTTAAACAACAGAAAATAGGGAAAATTAAGACCCTACTCCCCCAGCACAATAATATAGCAGCGTAAGACATTGGGGCTTAGACATGGTATTGGGGAATAAGGTCCAAGAGATTGGGTGGAGCAAGTTGGTGGAGGGCTTTATACATTAGAAGAAGAATTTTGAAGTCAATGTGTTTAGAGATTGGGTGGCAGTGGAGTTCTTGTAGGATTGGGGTGATGTGCTGCCAGGATTTTATATGTGTGGGATGTCTTGCAGCTGAATTTTGAACTAGTTGTAGTATATGGAGAGATGTAGTATGTGGTGACCAGGAGGTGGTGACCAGGAGGTGGCGACCAGGAGGTGGCGACCAGGAGGTGGCGACCAGGAGGTGGCGACCAGGAGGTGGCGACCAGGAGGTGGCGACCAGGATGCCAGAACAAGAGCCAAAGAGAGAATACCTTCGGGAGAGACGCCGTGGAGCTAGCCGGTGAGTAGGCAGTGGGATGGGGATGGGGGTCCTCAAGCAGAGAGAGGTCTAATGATGTAATTCCACAAGGAGTTGATGAATAAATCCATGTGTAAATTAATCCAGTCGGGAGGTGGTAGTCCAGTGTGGGGAGTGGAAAATGTTTTCTGCGCAGGTATTCGTAATGGCACCGCAGACGTTCAGCTACTGTCGCGGTCAGGAGATAAGAGCTAAAAGACTGGTAGCTAGCTAAGTCCCAGCTCACCTCGTACAGACAAGCCAATAGGTAGAAGACATAAAACAAGACAATAAACCAAACGTGTACAAGAAAACAAGGCACAGTTCCAAAGAGAAGCGGCAGTTCAATGCGACCCCAGCAGCTACTCTCCATGGAGAACAATTAAGAAAAACAGTCTTGAGACGTTGGCAGCATCATGAGGTGTTTTTTTTTATTCTTAAAATATTGAACACACTTTTGCTATATCTAGATGATTCAAAACATCTAAACTGAAGAAATACATTGCATGTAATTTAATTTCAAATGTTTGGTTTACAATATAATCAGATGTGTTTTTGGTGTTGTTTTATATGGTAGTTTATGTGCTTTGCATTACATTGACAAGGTTGGGAAGCAGGGCGAAAATCTGATATCAAGTTTGTAGGGGACAATTAAATATTAATCTCTCAAGAGCAAATTTTGAGACAGACACCAAAAAAAGCTGTAACACTGTTTTAGTTTGCACCATTGGTTTGCTTGCTGTTGTAGCTCTGTAAATGCAGCTATTGTGTGTGGGAACCCTACAGTACCAACATAAAATTGTTCCCTTGCCAAAAAAGCAACAAGTCCTCTGCATGAATGACTACCGCCCTGTAGCACTCATAGCAATCATCATGAAGTGCTTTGAGCGGCTAGTTGAAACTCACATCACAGACTCCACACCTGTAAGACTTGACCCGCTGCAGTTTGTCTATAGACGTAACAGATCTACAGAGTATGCCATTGCTCTGACCCTCCACTCCATACTCACCTGGACAAGAGGAACACAAATGTGAGAATGCTGTTCATTGACTACAGCTCAGCCTTCAACACCATTGTGTCCCATAAACTGGCGGTGAATCTCAGGGATCTGGGTCTCGCCCCACAATGTGCAGATGGATTCTGAACTTCCTGACGGGCAGACCACAGGTGGTGCGGATGAGAAACAGCACCTCCTCCTCACTGACTCTCAGTCCTGGCTCCCCCCAGGGCTGTCTGCTGAGCCCCCTCCTGTACTCTCTCTTCACCCACGACAACCTGGTCTCATCACTCTAACATCGTTGTGAAGGATGCCAGAAATTGTCTCTTCTTCCTACGCCAATTCATTCAATATTGGAGTTTGCCTATTTCTTACCTTCAAAGTCAGCCCTGCACCATTCTTCATTAGTACATTTTAGAATAATCTGATTTACCACTAATCCCAGCACATTAGTGCTGTGTGGACTTCTACCTGGGACATTTTTTTTACAGTACAGTATTGGAGCCATCTATCGCAGATGATGTAGATATTCAACCAATGCAGTAAAGCAATTAATGGGAAAATCTTCTTTTGCCATGCCCCTTCTACACTTAACAAATAATTGTCTATAGATTAATGGTAATTAACAAGTTATTAACTAAGTTAAACACAATAACAAGTTAGTAACCAATTTTTATAACTAGGTACAGTGTTTAGTGTTATTCCCGCCACATAATTCCCCCCAAAGCCCACAATCCAGAAAACCTAAGAATAATCTTGTTAAAACATTTCCATGATAAATGTTCTGTTTCATGCAGCCACCAAACACTTATTCATTTATTTAGGCTATTTAATATATTTGTTTAAGTATCTATCATATGGCCTATACTTTTCATCAAAGCTCGCATTTTTGTGCAGGTCCCTGACCAAACGCTATGAAAATGGGGTAAATCTTGGCAATTTGCAAATGATAAAAATTCTTATAAAATTACAAATTGCACAAATGTAACATGGGCACAGGACTTATGTTAGACTTACAGATAATATATTTCATCTTGCTCGACAAAGACCAGGCCTTCCTTCGAGCAAGTCGGAATAAACAGTCAATAGTCTGGTTACTTTGCTAGGTATGTACTGTATGTGTATAAATATATCTATATAGTGTTTGAATAGGGTTAGTTAACTCACTGCAATGCGCTTAATAGTGCGTTCTGTATGTAACAACGGTACCAAGCAAGCTAGATAACTGTAACACAAAACAACTTGCTACCGAACGTACTGCAAGCTAATGTGCAGTAAGCTTATACTTGCCTTTTCCTTTTCATATCCTGACTTCTCTGTACTGGACACACTCCAATAATGTTATGGCTGATCGTATATATGTATATAATATATGTAATACATCTACTTCAGTTTTAGAGCACAAGCTAGGCCAAGTTCTGATGGGATTCAGTGGAAATATTTATTCACAAGGCATGTATGAATAGTCAAACCATTGTAAACAAATTCAGTGTTTTATTTCAGTTTTCTGTAACTTATAATTATAAATTTTTTATTTAATTTAATCTTTATTTTAACAGAACAATCTAGCTAAGGCCAAGGTTTCTTTTACAATCGAGCTCTGTGTAACAGAAAAAATGATATAACAAAAGATAAAAATGCCACACAGTCGGGGAAGCACATATGAAGAAAAACTATTTCAGTTAACACTGAAAATGTCCTGTATTAGACATATGAAATGCCTTAGAGGCACCAATGCTTCTAACTTTAGTTGGTTTTGCAAGGCATTCAATGAATATTGGGCTTGTAGTCAAACCAGTTTTACCTAACTATTGTATCTTTGTATCTTTAGTACAAGGTAGTCTAGTCAGCGCATTTGTATTTTTCCAAAGATTTTTTGTTTGTTTTCTGCAAGACAGCCAATGTACAAACATCAACCAGTGTCTGGCAGCCTATGTACAAACATCAACCAGTGTCTAAACAAGACATGAAAAGAACGATGTTACAAAAAGCAACAGAATCCAAGACAATGAACGAAAAGATACACTAGGGAAAAGGAACTTAAATAGGGACAGTGCTCAGGACACAGGTGAGGGCAATAAAAACAAACAGGTGTATGTATCCAAATGCAGGAGAGAGGGCACTGCAGGTCTACCATGCCAGATTGTGACAGATATACAGCTCTGGAAAAGATTAAGAGACCACTCCTAATTGTTCTTAAATCAACATCTCTACGTGCATGGCAGCCATTCCATTCCAGTGTCTGTCAAATTCCAACACAGACACACCTCATTTTACTTAATGATGTACTGGTTAGGTGATTGCCTGAACCAAATCTAATTTAACTAGGAAAAGTATCAGAATTACTGCTGTGGTCATCACTATCCTCTCGCAATAGGACCAGCACGATGGCAAAAACAGCGCAAGTAGTACCTCAAAGGTAATTTGAATAAAAAATAGCATGAATGTCACTCAGCAACGTAGGATGATATCAAGTGACATACAAAAAGAATGGCAGAAGTCATGCAAAGCTAGAATAAGCCTTTTATAAAAGAGAAACAAAGAAGAGCCAGGCGTAAGTTTGCAAAAGACCATAAGGATTGGACCGTATGGAATGGAGTAAGGTCATCTTGTCTGACTAATCATATTTTCAGCTTTGCCCAACACCTGGTTGTCAAATTGTTAGACAGAGACCTGTCTAACACTGAGAGTGTTTCGCACCCACTGTGAAATATGGTGGAGGATCGGTGAGAATCTGGGGATGCTTCAGCAAGGCTAGAATCAAACAGATTTGTCTTTGTGAAGGATTCTGAATCAAGCAAAGTACAAGGTTATCCTGGAAGTACACCTTCTTCCTTCTGCTCTGACAATGTTGCCCAACTCTGAGAATTGTTTTTTCCAGCAGGACAATGTCCAATGTGACACAGCCAGGTCAATCAAGGCGTGGATGGAGGACCACCAGATCAAGACCCTGTCATGGCCAGCCCAATATCCAGACCTTAACCTCAATGAAATCCTCTGGTATTTGATCAAGAGTAAGATGGATGGTCACAAGCCATCAAACAAAGCCAAGCTACTTTAATTTGGGTGCCAGGAGTGGCATAAAGTCCTCCAACAGCAATGTGACAGACATGCCAAGACACATGAAAGCTGTAATAAAAATCAGTGTTTTTACACCAAATATTAATTTCAGAAATCTTCCTAAGATACAACATTAGTATTTGTTGTTAAAAAGGAATATGAATATGTTTTCTCAGCACTATTTCAGGTCTGAAATAAATGCATCTTTTTCGTTATTAGTTGTTATTCTCTACAAATAAATTATCTAAATGACAATGGTTTTATTTGGAATTTGGGAGTAATGTTGTCAGTAGTTTATAGAATAAAACAAACATTTTAATTTTACTCAAACACATACCTATGAATAGTAAAACCAGAGAAAGTGATAATTTTGCAGCAGTCTCTTAATTATTTCCAGAGTATATCATCAACGTAATGTAACACTGAGCTAAAAGTGCACATCTTAATATCCATGTTGAGATGACAGGCATGATTTGTTTATTTTAAAGAAAGCATTTCTAAACTTAAACTTCATAACTTATTCTGAAATTAATAGCTTGTCAACTATTCAGATTCCAAGGTATTTGTAATAGGGAACATGTTCTAGAACAGAACCGCCCAGGGTAGTAATTTTGCCCTAAAACTAGATTTTGGGACCTTGAAAATAGTATAAACTTAGTTCTATGTGCATTTAGCACCAAGCTAATGTCTACAAGTGAATTTTGTAGGAGTTGGAAATCAGACTGTAATTGTGCAGAGACGGAGCCTACATGTACAGTACAGTCATCAGCATGAAAACTAAATGTGCACTTTCAATCAGAACTACAGATATCATTGAGATACAAACTGAACAGTAACATACCTAAAATGTAACACCGAGGATCTCCTTTTTCCACTACCAGAAGTTATGATTCAACCCTATATATTAGCCCAAGATTTTTTGCTATCATAATTCTGCAGTATATTGTAAAAATAATACAATTTAAAATAATACATTTGGCCTCTACTTCTGACATGGTATATGTTTCTTCTTAAATGTAATCCTATAGTGTATGCATGTGTAATTTTCAACATTTTAGATGAATGGATTTGTTCTAGGACTGTAATATTGCCCACTGCAGTGGCAGGTTCTAATGGTGATTTATAAGTCTTATTGAAACCGCGTTTGCGATTTCTATGCTTGTGTTACGTTATTGTTATTGGAGGCTGGTGTGTTCTCAACATTTGTACTGGTTAAAAAGAGTTTGTGCTGAGGCATAGCCATACGTAATTGCAAATTGGATGTCATTAGGATATTGGAAAAAAAATTATAATTATAGCAAAACAATTTTCATGAAATTGTTGAGTATTGAGATGAATGAATAAATTAATGACTGTATGTACTGCATATTCAGGGCTTGTATAGAATATAAATGTAGGTTTGTACTGTTATGTTAAATGCTGAAGACCACATATTTCACATATACCTACATTACTTATTTTTAAGCATGATTGCCTTTACCAGAAAAAAGGAAAGATAAAAATAAAAAAATACAGATAAACACAATATCCATTTTCTTTTTCTTCAGAGTGAATACGAAGCCTGTTGAGCTAGCCAAAATTCAGGGCTAAACTGCCTTTTCTGGGCAACTGTGTGGCAACAGGTGCTACCCACTGTCTTCTCTGATGGACATAATAGCCAGGCTCTTGCTTGGATTCTCAGAGGCAGCGTAATCCAACTAAATCTCCCTTTAATTCAAGGAGGATTGTGTTCTTCAAATGAGCTAGTGGAAACCTCCCTGGGTGTGTGGGAGTTTAACGGAACAAAATTGGCCCTCCATGAAAAGCAGACATTGATATTTTGTTTGTCTCTGTATCAATTTGCGTTTTTCTGCAGCCAGTAGCTAGTCTTGGTGTCTTCTGAAAAAAATTCAATTGTTGTTTTGCTACTGTACAAATTTTGTTTCTGTGTATTGCTTTGTTGATATAATCTACTGCATGTGAAGTTTATGTATATGCATACAAATATCCTATGAAGTGTTCACTGGTATTTACAGTTCTAAAAAGTATAACCAGCATTTGCTCACACTTTGAATGATTGTGATAGGAACTTTGATGTTTAAAAATGAATATTGATTAAATTGAATCAGTTTAGTTAATACATTCTTTGTTTTGTTAACCCCCTGCCCCACACACACAATTTAATGTATCATCATTCATGGATAATAAGGGGAATATGTGCAGCACAGAAGGTTTGACTTGTTCTGCTTGCTTAGTGGCAGGACATTTAACGTTAAAGTTCAGTAGTGTCTGTGGAACAGGATGCTTTCTGCTGTCATGTGTCACAGTGTCATCAACTCTCTCTGAACTTACTTAGCAGGTTGCTGTCAGCACAAACACACCCAAACTAAGACACACATGCACAAATGCACACACAGAGGCCCAGCCAGGATTACTGTCAGAATGGTGAGTACATCATGACTGACTGAGAAATCCACATGCATGTGCCAACAGTTTTCTTTCACCTAAGGAAAGAGAAGGAAGTGGATAAAGGAAACATGAGTAATTGTGAAGGGTGATGAAAAAGATACCAGTTGTTTATTTACATGGAACATCTCTTCCAGTGGTAAAATATGGAGTTTGTTACCCTGCTGTGCGGATGTGCTGATTGATTTATTGACTCAATATAACAAAGCGAAAATGCATAACTAAAATAAACAAGCAGTTTTTTCCCTATGTGGGTGGGTGTGGGAGGTTGACTTTGAGGTTTTAATGTAATTTTAAAATAAATGATGCACTGTGCCAGTAGACACTAGAAAAACCTTTGTTCTTAATTACATCATACGCTGCTCCTATGAATGGTATGTCAATCTTAATAAAATGTTATCATTTACAATAATTCAATTAATTTAACATGGCCAATCATACATTGTTCATTGTTAAGTTATTGATGGATTGTTTTGGGATCATTGGCTTGTCTTAATATCATTTATTTTGACCAATTAGGCATTACCTTTGTTAATATCTTTCACAATGGATTGATTTAGTAACAACGGCGTCATATCAACTGAATAGTACTATGTAAATAAAGTCTTATTTGCTTGTCCTGAACTTTGTGTACATTTAGAGGGGATGTTCATCTACTTGGTTTTTTTAATAATATTTTTTGTCAACAGTTAAAATTGGGGTGGAGGAGTGTAATCTGATACAGGACTGGTAAAAACATACAGGTATTAATCACTGTTTCCCTTGGCAACTGCTGTGTTTAAATAACACTGTAACACTGCAGCGAAGTTGCATGGGGCAGAATGAACAAACTAGTTAGTTGAATGTGGAAGGGCGTGAGCATGCGTATACATTATCAGGTGTTGCTTCCAACTAAATGTTAATTTCATCTTCCAAGGTACTTATGATAAGGAAACATTCTCTGTCAGACATTGTGTCAGTCATGGCAAACACTTTCATATTTTCTGTTCTTGTTATTTGCATATTGGTCTAGTGTTTGTCTTGCTTTGGGCTTGTTGATAAAGTGTCACGAACCATTAGTTTACCTCCAAAGTCATCAATGAACAATCACCCATTGTGCCCTTTGCCTTTCACCCATATAACTACAAATAAGAATGCATGATTTGTTTGTTGGAGGATCATTTATAAACTGTGTTATCAATCACCATTACTGGCAACATCTTTTAGGCGTGCGTTTGTATCGTTGCATGTTGTGTTGTCCGTCAAAGGATTCTAATACTGTACGTATTGAGGAAGGGGAGCCTGTTGAAAAAAGACAAGCACATGATTATAGGTAAACCTCACACCCATTAATCCACAACCCTCAACATTTCACAAGATGACTTACTGAGCTTGCTCTGCCTAAAGAAGAGTGTCTCTTGTCTTCAATCTTGGCAAACAAATTATTTGACTGCAGCAGGCTCTAAGTAAACGAAATGTAAGTAATTGATATGTTGCAATGACAAATATAGAGGAGCACACAAACATGCATTTCCAGCTCTCAGCCTCAGTCCAGACTACTGATTTGGTAGGAGGACCTCAGGTCAGTTATAAGAAGTTATTTTGTGAAATGACAGCCCTTTGTTATTTCAAGTAGATATTGTTTGCCACTGTTGAATAAAATCCCTAATTGAGTGTCTTACAAAATATACCAGATGGAGAAAAAAAAGGCTTATAGTATATATTAAGCATTGCTAAACTGCATAAAATAATAAAGAATGTAACACACTTAACCCCTCAATTACCTCATTTATTGGCATGCCTATTACACAATTAATGCAGTTTTGGCCCTTATGTCAAAAACATTATTTGTGCAAGATATTTGTGAAAATACAATTATATTCTCCTGCGCAACATATTGTTTTATAGAACATTAGCTTTTGCTGACATTGTTCTCAAAATGACTTTTTTCTTAATTTCTTCTATTCACTCTGCTACAGCTGGTCACCTAGTCATCCGCTGGTCCAAGCTATGGAGCACTGGAGACAGAGCTTTCTCTAGACCTGCTCCAAAGGCTTTGGATCTCACTTACACATTCAATCCGTGACTCTGAATCTGTTACCATCTTCATCCACCGCCTCATACCTCATCTTTTCAAACAAGCCTACTCCTAGCCCATGCCCTTTCCCTTTGTCCTGTGTCATGTCTGGGTCCTTTTCTTTACATTTGTCTGTTGGATGTTGTTTGTTTATATGGGATGTAGAGCGTGTTTACGTCTGAAAAAACACTATATTAGTTAAAAATGATATATTAATATTATTATTGTTATTATGTTCAATGGGAAAAGAGGAGTGTCACATAGGTTACATTTTTCTAATACTTTGCATTCAGTAGGTAAAGATGAATGTCATAGTGTTTTTTTTCTCAATCCAAGGTGACATTGATGCCTTATTATTTTCTGTTTATATTTCATGCCATTGTTTTTTATACAGTTGTGCTCAAATGTTTGCATACCCTTAGAGAATTGGTAATGTATGTACCATTTGTAAAGAAAACAAGAGCAGGCAAAACACAAGTGTCTTCTGTTTCCTATGGAATTCATATTCAACTGTAGATTATAAAAGAATGGCACAATTATAACATAAAACATGGCAACAAAGAAACATTTTTACTGACCCCTGTTCAAAAGTCTGCATACCCTTAGTTCTTAATACTGAGTTTTGCCCCCATTTAGCATCAATGACAGCATATGATCTTTTGTAAAATTAGTCTATAAGGCCTCTGAATTATTGCACGCGGTATAGCTGCCCATCTGTCTTGGTAAAATGCGTTTTGTTTCAACTCGTATATGTAACCTTAGGTTAGAAATCAGCCGTTTCGTATAGTGGTTGAAATAATGATCGGGTACCCGGTCGTCAAGGGAGAGAGTAATTCAATAATTTATTGCAGCATTTGATAGTCTATTGTTCATGACGTTACAGACTTGGTCTTCGTACTCGGTCATCTCACTCAATCTCAATCTAAAAGAAACTTCCGGTTGTCCTCTACTGTATAGACATCCCAACAAGAATACACATCCCAGTACTGTAAGCCCATTGGCTAATTACTGTCGCGCTTTGACTGAATGTGACTTCCTGTGTACGGATATTCCTTTGTTATCTAAACATAACAAGCATGCATAAATACACTTCAACACTTTTCACCAGTATGTTTCAAATATCTCTAATGGCACTGGAGTTCTTAACGCACTGATGTCAGTATGTACTGACTCTACCAGAATTTGTTTAGGACGCAACAGTACATTTCCCCCACAGCTGTAAAGAAACACTAATGTCCTTACAAGTTATGTTGCTAATTTCTGATTTTGAATGGTTCAAATTATCCACAAACAACTACTACCAGCAGTAATACTGTTGAAACCCATACTGAATAATTATTGAGAAACTGTAGACTGAGTTCCTGAGCAAAAGGAACTGGCACACTTCACTTGTTGTATCAATAAAACATACTCTAACTATCAGACAATAGGTTGTGTTATTAATCATTTATTTATGTTATTATTCCCAGCTTCTCAAATTTTTATCTCAAATTATTCTGATTCTGTCATATTTAGTTATGGACACATGTAATCAGTAAAAAATTTTATTTAATGGTTACATTGAGCTATTTTCTCTACATTGAGCTATATATTCTCTATATGAGCAGCCATGTTAGTTCCATTGCATTGGATTATGGGAGCCTTAAGGTTTATTCGACCAAGATTCACAAATCTGTCTGAAAAATGAGCAAATGTACATGACCATCTATTCTCTTAGAGTCACTCATCACCTTACCTTTGTTTGATTTTGATAAACAAACATGGTGGCCACAAATGTTAGCAACATATGGTTGGGTTACTCAACTTCTAGAATGTTTTTACACAATTAATTTGGCCTTTTGTTAGCTCACCCGTGATATGTAAAGTTGAATATACTGATCACTTATTTAAAATGTTTTTGTGTCAGCCGTATTATGTTTATTTTAGCAAAAAATGACCCCAGGTGCTGGCAAATGTAAGTTAGATTAGAATGTAAGAATAATGGATTCTGTATGTTTGAACATCTGCACTATAAAATGAACTTCTCATATTGAGGACCTAAAGTTGTAAAGACTGGTTGAGCAAAATAAAAGTGAATAACAGTGTCGTCAGGGCCTTCTACTCCTTCAGCGAAGACATAGGGATTGACACAAATAGGGTAATCCCCCCACCAGAACGATCTCTAATTGCTAACACAAAAACAAAGTTAAGAAAGAAAAAAAATTGTTTAGGGTAATGTTGAGGGTAACATACACAAAATATACGCAAATAGTTAAACAATGTTTTAAAGGTTTGTTAACTTTCTGTTCAACTGTTATTTTTCTGGGCGGTATCAAAACATGTACCTATATGCAGTATGCGTACAGAGGTGTTGCTCACCAATGACAACATTGGGCTCATTGAATTCTCCTCCCAATGTAAATGATCTTGTGTATCAAGCCACATAAAGTTGACACCTATTTTACCAACACCAATGTTGTCAAGTTTGGCACTGATAGCAGCATAACTGGGGATGAAGCTACTGATGTTGTGTCATGTTCTGCTCAGCATTTGACTCATTGCTATTGGGTTAGGGTTAGGGTTAGGGCTGTGTTATAGTTTTTCTAGCTTTCTATGTTTTATATTTTATCTCAATTCTCTTATCCTATGTTTTATTATTATGCTGTTTTTTATATTTCTATTCTTAATTTATTGTGTTATTAAATGTACATCCTGCTATATTTTACCAATTGTAATGCAAGTTCTGGTGCTATCAGAGGAATAACCCCTGTGTAAACTGTTTCTGATTCTATTGCATTATTTATATTTAAACTGCAAAGCATATTGAATTGCTTCTATGTATGAATTGTGCTATATAAATAAACTTGGTGCTTCCTTGCTATTGGGTTGTTTGACCTGAAAGTTTTATTCAGAATAAATATTTATTTATATAAATGTAGTGGTAACTAGAAAGTGAAAAAAAATAAGATTTGTGAAATTAAAAGGTACAGTGCTCTATAAATTGTTCCAGAGCAGTGTTTACAGTTTTTCTCAATTGCTAAAACACAACTTCTGAAACCTTGCTCCATTTCCCAAGAAAAACATTAAAACACACAAAGCCTCATCTTCAACCACTATTTACAAAACCTCTGACTGCTCTCGCAAAATTAAACATTCACCTCAAAACAGTTTTACCTGTGTTCAAAATCAAACACTGCTTTCAAATCATGAACAAAGTGATCAAAATGATATACACTCTCAAGCAGTCTCTAAACAATCCACTGAAAAATAGAAAACACATTGTTTAAATCATTCAGTTCTCAGGGAGAAGTACATTTTTAATCTCAAAACAAATTTCATATTCTTCCGTCATTGTCTTTTGATTAACGAAAACATGGTCTATCATAGTAGCTCAAAATTGATCAGAAATCACTACTCTGCTTTGCTGCTTATCACATTATTCTGAGCCAGCTGGCTACTGTGGTCTTGCTATCCAAATCTCTACTCCCACTCATCACTCACTGAGTGGTCCTCTCCTGGCGGGTGGTCAACGTTCATGACCCCGCACTGCTGAAAATCATTCAATGTTTGCTACAAATTGCTAAAAAAAGACATAATACAAATATTTAACAAACCTCACGACAATGATTTAGGCTACCATTTATTTTTAGAATGTTGCAGGCTATGCCGAAACAGACGCGTGATGAATGAAACAGCTTAAACTGCTTTGCACTAATTTACACGCTCCATTCCAGCTCCACTGCACTGCTGCTGTTTCTCATGTCTGATACTGAATGTCTGTGATTAATTAATGCGACATTAAAAAAGCACTGATTCTCTTTTTTCAGAGATAGACCAGGGCCTCCCATGTGTTTTATATTCTGGTGAGTGCCAGAGTGCGGTGTTCTGTGATGGGAGTAGTACACAGCGTTGTATGAGCTCTTCAGTTTCTTGGCAATTTATCAAAATGTAACAATATGGGCCCATTATCATTATTTTCTTTTGAAAACAAAGACATTCTTAAGTGACCCCAAACTTTTGAACAGTAATGTATATTTATTTACATACATAGTTAATGTTTTAAACAACATTTAGTGTAGTCAGTGAACAACATAGAAATACATTTACAGAAATGACAGGTTGTGCCTGAATTGTAATTATTGTACCCAGAACACAGCCTACTCATCAAACGTGTTATTATGTCAGTTTAATAGCTAGGGCACCATGTAGTTAAATGTAAGTAAAGTGGTCAGTGTCTGTCTGTCAATGAATTTACATTATGTATCTGTATCTCTGTGATCGTATTTCTCTGTCAGTCTGTGTGAGTGCATCTGTCAGTATGATTCTGATTGGTGTACCTGTTGAATACGGTAACATTGGCGGTATTTCTCTTCTGTTGTTGTTTCTGTATGTTTGTGTTTCAATGTGTATGACTAAGCCCAATCGGTTTATGCTTTTATTCCTGATTGCATTCAATGTATTGACATAAGAATCAGCACTGTGACCTTACACCTTTCCCATTGACTGTATAATCAATTGGTTGAGGCACCTCATTTCCCAGTGAATATAATGTGTCGAGGTAGGCATCAACAATGTTATACTTTTGTTTTCTTGGAGGTCACATATTGCTAATAAAACATTAAGTTGCTTTATACTTGTTTACTACTGAATATAATGTATTGACATGAACGTAAACTTTGTGACATCCATCTATTGAATACAATGGATTGACATTAGCTTTGTTTACTTGACACACACTTTCTCCCTATTAAATACAATGTCCTTTTTCCATTGAATAACATTCAGTTTTATGGATATAAGTGTCAACACCATGACAAACTTATATTTCAATTAATGCAATTTATTGACAGAAGCATCATGTGGATTACACAATTACCAGTGCATAGATTGTGCTAACAAAAGCATAAACACTATGATACTTTCCTTTTCCCATTAAATTGTAGGCTATTGATAAAATTCAGTCAGTCGACACTCTTCCCACTACATGCAATTATTGACGTAAATGTCAATTCTGAGACAGTCATCTATTCCGTTGATAGCAATGTATTGACTTTGAACACTGTTTTAAGCTTTAATTGGTTTCCACTCCCCTTATTGGTAAATAAAATCCAATTGCTGACATTTTTCCAAATAATGCCTTATTACTGACATAAGAATGGAGCCCCTAAAGGGCCATGGTCACCAAAAGCCAGGCTAATCCCTTCCCTGTATATATTTAATAACAGCTCAAGCCGTTGAGATGATGCACAGATTCTCTCTTAGTGACACCACCACAGCTACGAATAATGTCAACTCATGAAGCACATGTCTGGAGATGCTCCTGTCTGTGACAATAATATTTCCTTCTTGGCTGCAGTGTGTTGAGGAAATCTTCATTACTTTGACATTCTTCATTGTCGATTTACTATTGTATTTATTATGTGTTGCGAAAATTGTAAGTTGTCTGATAACAGTGGTTAATAACTCCTCTAAGTAATTTCTTGAATGTGCACTCCCTTTTCTCAAAATTATAAACACCGTATTGATTGGTGGGAGATGTAGTCTATTTTTCATGTTTGAGGAAAACAAAAATAACCAAACATATTTTTTATACATTTGTGAGGTTAACAACGAAGGCTTTCACTTCAGCTGTGAGGAATACATTAACTTCTTTGACTAAATGATAATTACCATTAGAAAACAATTAACAGATTCGTCCCTAAATAAATAGGAGGCACATAATAAACAAAAATAAAAAAGCTGGAAAACTGCATTTTCCCCCGCTATTCCCTTGTAAGTTTGTACCAGCATGTTTCTATGCTAAAACTAAGTTCCCTGATTTTGAAAATATTACGGTATAAAACAAGGTACCTTAGTAGTACCAATTGTAACAGGGGGAGACACAGGGAACTGACACATTGTATGGGGTTTAGTGTCCTTCTGCATTTGTTTTATTGAAGAAAGGAGAAGTGTAAGGCAAAGAGGTTAGGGAGTACTCAAAACAAAAAACAGTGCTTTGACAGGGATGCGACATGTCTGTGGCGACCTCCCGGTGGAGGCTTTGGAGGTATGGATGCAAGGGCCAAATTGTTTTAGCCAAACGACTGGGTCAGAGCATCCCTGAAATGAAACAGCTTGTGGGGTGCTCCCAGTCAGCAGTGGTGAGTACCTACTGACAGTGGTATTAATAGAGACAAACCATAAACCAGTGACAGGGTGTTGGGCCCCCAAACGCGCATATTGATGTGTGAGGGCAAGGAAGGCTATTCCGTCTGTTCCGAGCCAACAGAAGGTCTACTGTGGCACAAGTCACAGAAAATGATAATGATATGGGACTAATGTTATGGGACGAATATGTCACAACGAATGTGTCACATCTTACCCTGCTGCATTTGGGGCTGTGTAGCCACAGGTCAAAGTAACCAATGATGACCCCAATCCACCATTGGAAGTGCCTGCACTGGGCATGCAATGATTGGAACTGGACTTAGGAGCAGTGGAAGAAGGTTGCCCGGTCTGATGAGTCACGTTTCCTTTTACATCACACTGAAAGGCCGTGTACGTATGCATTGTTTACCTGGGGAAGTGATAGCACTAGGATGCACTGTGGCTAGACAACAAGCCGGTGGAGGGAGTGTGGTGCTCTGGGCAATGTTCTGCTGGGTAACCCTGGTCTGGGCATTTATGTGGACGTCAATTTCATACATGCCACCTGCAGTACCTAACCATTGTTGCAGACCAGGTGCCCCCCTTCATGGCAATAGTATTCCCTGATGGCAGTGGCTTCCTTCAACAGGATAATGCACCCTGCCACTCCAAACACATTGTTTGGAAATGGTTTGAGGAACATGATGAGTTCAAGGTGTTTTCCTGGCCTCCAAATTCCCCACATCTCAACCCGATTGAGCAGGGCCGGCCTTAGTCACAAGCAACATAGGTGGTCCCTTAAGGCCCCCTCTTCCCTAGCGGTCGAGGGGGCCCACAAATAAAATGGTGCTTAGGGCCCCCAAAAGGCTAGGGCTGGTACTGCGGTTGAGTATATGTGGGATGTGCTGGATCAAAAAGTCCAATCCATGGTGGCTCCACCACGCAACATACAGGACTTGAAGGACTGGCTGATAATGTCTTGGTGCCAGATGCCACAGGAAATCTTGAGTGGTCTTGTAGATTCCAGTTTTGTCGGAATAAAGAGGACCAACAGCATATTAGGCAGGTGGTCATTCTGTGTTGCCTCATCAGTGTATGTGACTTTTTGGGTCCCATGTCATCGAACCATTTGCTTTCCAACTTGGATTTATATGGCTAAAAGTGTTATGGAAGTATGAAAGTGATTATACGCATATATTAAACACAAATAAACAACATATTACACTTCCAGCCCAAAATAGGAAGTAAAAAAATGGCTAAAGGTCTAAGATGGCATCTTTAAATACCTCCTCAGGTGATGTTTTCATGGGCTGCAGCATTGGTGCAACACTGATGCAACAGGTTGGTGTGTGTTCATGCCCCACATTGTATAAATAAAGTATCATAGTAGTACTGCAACACATTTTGTTGAGGCAAAACTGTGATCCAGGATTGAGATGTTTACCAAGGTATAAAGTATGCAATACCATGGTACAATCATTCTTCAAGAATAAAAACAATGTACTATACATTTTTATTTTTGTACCATTGTACAACTGGAAACATGATATACACAAAGGACCATGTTTTTGCAAAGGTTTCCCTTCAATTATCCCTCTTTATGGCCGATTTATCACCAGCCCTGTTCGGGTGGACTTTGCCACTAAGTTTGCCACTAAGTAAGCACAAAAACTGTTTTTTGATATGTTTTTCTTGACATATCAAAAACAGTTTTTTTCGAAGTTATTAAACATTGCCCTTCATGACAAAGTGTTACATTGAACGGCTATTCTGACATATTTACCAAGTTCAAAAGAATACAGAATTTGCACGCACAACAATACTTTAGCCACAACAGTACACTTCTCTAGACAGACATATTTTTCACACTTTTACAAAAGCCCGGGCCACACATACTAAGCCCCGATCTGGCTGCCCCATCATTCAATACATTTACAGATAGGCAGCTGTAAGACTCTAATACTTCCTCTTTGCTCTGTCTGTTTCTCTCAGAATGCTATCAAACAGATATATTTTTGTGAAAATCACTAAAACAAACGGCTTTGGCTGTTAACGTGGCCTTGTATTATATTGGCTATATCTCCTTACTGCAGAACAGACATGCTTTGTGACTAACCACCCACATATTGTTTACCAATCTTCCCAATGATCTTCCCTTTATCACTGTTAGACCTAAATGGTAACATTTACACTGCTTAAGTTAGCATATAATGTTATGTTGCTAATGGCTGGAACCGGCTCAGCATGAAGTGTCAGATTGGCCACACCAAGGCCCCATCCTCATCATAACGGAAGCTTTGTGGGATCCCTTCGACAAAGAAAAGAACAAAAAGTTGCCAAAGTCAAAATAATAATTATAGCCAATCCGGGAAGTATCTTGGAACAATTTAATACAGGACATTTATCATCTAATCAAATGGATTACGTTTTTCATTCTTGTGCCTAGATTTAACCCAGGCTATTCTGCAGCACTTTTCAACTCCAACGCGGTCGCCGGAGCTGATCGCAGCCACTCTGCGTCCCAGAAACGTCTATCCGCTCTGCTTCGCCAAAGATAGGCGTCTTGTCTATTTTTTACGGACGCCGCGTCCATGCCGCACAGTTCAAATACAAACAATTTGTACTATAAGTACCATAAGGGAGTACAGAAAATGAGTACTATAACCTCATTATCTTCCTTATAACAGGCCTAAGTGATTTTGAAAAGTAGCCTACTTGTATAGAGCCATTCAGTATTTATGCATCATGAAAAAACATGAAAATGTTCAGTAACCCTAAACAGGATAGGACCTGTGAGTTATTATTTGCTCTACCAAGAAATAATTACGTATGGTACAGATGCTTTTCAGGTAGGCCAAGTTTTTTTACGTTTTAAAAACATAGAATGACGCCCGATTTTACAGCTTTGGTTACTTGCTTATATGTTTTACAATTCTGCAACTATAGCTAGAAAAACTTCATGGTAGAACACAAGGAAAAAATATAAAAACAAAAGGAAGTCAATGCTGGACAGGCAAATCTTGCCAACACAGCTGCCTCGTAACGCTCCGTGTCTGGAATGCTCCCGGTGGGGTATGACAATGCGTGGGGGACGGAACAAACACTTGTCGGAGTCGGAACGCTCCGCAGAAGAATTTCAAAGACGGTAAACATTTTTTGTTACTGATCATTTAATTCATGTTTTTTTTACCTCAATATTATATAGTCGTTTTGTAAAATAAACATATTAACACTTACTCAAATGGCTTGGCTTTAAACAATTTAAGATTGTAATTAAGTATATTAGGAGCACTTGTGTTGGCTTTTAGCATCACTATGCCTCCATGTCTGTCCTGGTGTCTGTCCTGGTGGTGTGCACCACCATCAGTTCAATTATTTGGTAAGAAGTGAAACTAAACAAACAGTCCACACCTCTTTGTTGTCTTACCCATCTAAAGCGTGAAATCAGGACGTCCTGGAGCAGAGTGCACAAGTCTGTGATACGACACAGTAATCGGGGTGTGTGACAGCGTGGAAGGTCACTCTCCCATTTCGTATTTTAAAACTCAGATGTCCCAGAATTCCGTAGCTTGTGAGAGGGAGAGGATTAAAGGAAGTGTCCTCTCAGATGACTTGTCCATCTGTCACTGGGATCGAGTTTTAAAGAGTTGTGATATTGGGCATATTCATTTCAATCAACAGCAGATCCAGTTCAAATAACACCCCAACCCCAAAGGAAATCCCCAGAGGGCCTGTTCCTTTGGTGGAAGAAAAATAGCACAGTGACATTTTTCTTTATATTCGATGACCATGAGACCACATTAAGCACAGCACTTCTGTCTCTTCCAACATCATTTTTAAAGCAATTTGGGTGGACATTTTGTAAATCTTTGTTTGTGTTCCCCATGGCCTGATCAGGAAGCACCTCGTCCCTGTGTATCAGAGAAAATTAAATCATTACCACCCACACCACAGGAAAGAAAAACATCATTACTGTCTAATGCATTTTCAGACTGTCACTACAGTTTATGTCATTATGCTTTTACATTAGCGTGGGTTAGTAGTGCTTTGATCTTTTCGGATTCAGACAGCACATCTTAACAGCTTGATTTATGTGTTAAAGGTTTTGTTTCCTGCTATTGTCTTAAGAAAATATTCTTATATCAAAACCTCCTAGATATATTAAATTCATATGGGTGTTATTTTACTTTTACTTAATTTTTTTACTAAAATTAAACTGATGAGAGACTTTTTATAGGTTAAAGAAATGACAAGAACGGATCGTTTACGCTCAGATCTGCAAAACAACAAAGCTATATAGCTCAGTTAAATCTGCCATGCCCGGTTGTTTCATCACATTTAAATACTTATGAAATCATCTGCATTCACAGGCTTAAAGCCTTTTCCTTCTGCTTCACCATCCACTAATGCTGCCTGCACCTCAGTCCTTCAGGCTGCTGGCAGTCAGTCAGCTCACCTTGTCAAGGCCATGGACACATGAGATCCAGCCGCCGCCTCCTTCCACCACCCCTCCTCCTCCTCCGATGATCCGTGAATACAGGGCAGCCAGCCAGACCAAGGCAGATAACATCTTGAAGGAAACATTACAGTATCACATACTTAATGCAAATTACCCAAAGTGTTTATAGCAACCAGCACCATAACATGGGGAAGGCTGGGGCGCGGAGTGGTGCGCTGGCAGGGTTTCTCTTCATGGGACTGTGGTTTCTGATGGTTTTGACAGCTCCTGAAGAGGTATCTGACTCACCTGAGTGTGCCCAGTGCTCTGAGATAATGGACGTTTTGTTTGGGGAGCGCAGCTGGAGAGCATAGAGTGAACATACCCATATGTATACGTACTACATAAACAGATACCGTACCTATAGGCATGCCGGCATTTGCTCTTCAGCCACAACCACCGTCACATCCATTTGTCATTAGTTTTTTTTAGAATGGTTCTGCCATTGAGTCAAGTCTAACAGTGTTTTGGACCATTCTTATAGCTTATAGCGTATAGCTTTTATTTTCATTGATCTAACTCAAAACAGCTGTAGTTTAAATAAGCTTACAATAACATTCCATTCGATAAAAATGTGAAATAAACCTCTGTTATAATGTTATTTTTATTAAATGATTTATTTATTTTCCTCACATCAGCTTTTGTGGTTCTGGAACTTTGGTCGTTTGAATTAGTCATGGACTTGTTGGACGTGTAAAGCTTGTGTGTAACTGATTTTATCACAGCATCCACAGCTTGTGCAATGAGCCTCTTAAAAATATATGAGGTGGGTAATAGTAATAATCAGGACTGCAGTCAAACCCAGAGCATAAAATGAAATGTACTTGCATTAATTCAACAAAATGTTCAAAGTGTGTCATTTGCACCAGTCATCCTATAGGAAAACCCATCTGTTCCAAACCTGGACATAATCAGGAATGAATTTTTGCTGCATTCTTGCTTAACTGCAGGTTCTGTGTGTGCTTTGGTTGTTTATGATTAACCCTGTGTTTGTTTTGGCCAGGATACACCTGCACTCAATAGATGGTGCTGCATGCACCTATACTCGTTGGTCATACACCCCCCCACAACTCATGGCTGACCCTTGGCTGCTCTATGACATCAGTAGCTCGGCACAACCACGCTGACACGAATCTCTGTCAGAGCAGTCAACGGAGGAGATGGTTAATGTGCTGTGAAAATAGAAGGTCCTCACAGCCTGCCAATCACAAATAAATGTTTCCTCTGTGGAAATATCAAGAGAAACTTTGTACAACTGATCTCATTGCCTGACACAACACAGAATGGATGACATTAAACCCGTTCATACACACATTTCCCTGTGGAAAGAGTCACTAAGCATCCACCCCTTACCAGGGAAAATGTACTCTGTCAACAAAAGTGTCCATCTTCAAGAAAGGTATTCATGCCTGAAGAAAAGAATATCCATATTCAATAAAAACTTGTTTGAAATAAATTTTTGGTGGTAGTTTCATTTTTCTGGCTCTCAGAAGAGAGAACAAATAAGGACCATATCAAAATGTTGCTGTGTGTGGAAGGAGGGAGCTGTTTGACTGACATGGCTTCAGTACACAAAAAACATTGACACATTTAATTTTTATTAGGCACAGGAACAACAAATCGGCTTTCAACATATACGTAATTGTGTAGCAATCCTTAACCCCAATTGATCTCATGTTACTGAGTCGGCAGCATTGCACTTTATACCCAGTCACAAAGATATTTTCTTGGCTTTAACAGTTTATTTTATAAACCTGCAACTCAGTGTAAAATATGGATTACAAGCTAATTGAACTTGATTTTTATGTTGCTTAAATGAAGTGCATTAGGAGCTGTTATTTATCGTTAAGGAAAACCCTGTGTGAAAGCCTGGCAAAGTCTAGGTGTCAACATGGAAAGGAGAAAAGGTGGCGGGGAGAGTACGTTTGTGTGAGGACAAAGCTCTGCAGCCAGTAAACTATGTTGGCATGGACTTGTATCCACAGACCCTGTTGCTGGATGAAAGTGGCCTTGCTTCAGTTGTGAAGGGGTTTTAGGGTATGTGTATCTTACGGAAAGAAAAACACTATAAAAGCAGGCAGTTTGCCAAGTGAGGGAGATTCCAGTTGCCAGAACAAGCCGTATAAAAAAGAAGCATAGTTGCTTTTCTGTGACCTTGCACAGTTGTGACACAGGAACGGTTTGAATGCTATGACAGTACCTATGACCATTTCAGTCCTTGTGCATTTTTAGCCTAGTTTAAATTTTACTGGAAGTAACAAGCTGCCATCTGCCCAGGAGACGACTCATAAACACTGAAGCTGGGCAGATGGAGAGCTAGAATGAGTGGGATCGTTTGTCTGCTTGCTGTCTACTGTACTGTAGCTGCTGGCTAAAACACAGCCGACAGACAGGTCTGATACTATTTCCTCCTCAGTGGCGGACGGATACCCCCTAGCCGGTGATCATCAACTTCCCTAACAAGCCCTTTGATATATCACTGCAGCAAAAACGAGCTGATTTACAAATCTGTGAGCCTTGGGGAGATAGCGTCCGATGTCTCAGACAGAGAGCCGTGATGACAAGGGCATTAGCTAGAGCAAGAAAACAGAGAGCTGGACAGCACTGATATTAGCACCGTAAATACATTAGCTGGAGAAGAGGTCTTAAAGTGAAGAAAGGAATATTAGATTGGGCTGTACCAAGGTGTTGGTTTTAAGAGTCTGACCTGATGAAATTAGCTGATTTGTTCATGACAGGAAGCGATACAAAGACAATGCAATTCACTGGCTGTCTCTTATTTTTTTGGCTTGCTGTTTATTGGGGGATACGGAAATCAATTGTAATTTTTACATGTATTGATGTGATAATAGGTTGGTTTGAACAGTTTTTTAAGTACTTAGTCAGTAGCATTAAGACATAAAGTACAACCAACACTGACAAAAATAAATCCCAAGCTTTATTAACATTTTGCAATCAACTTTGTATTTAAGTGGGGTGGACCAGTCCATGTGTCATATATGAACATTCATGCACATGTTCACGGTAATGTCAGGTTGTTCTCTGCTGCTTTTGAAAACAATAGGGTGATTGTCCCTGTTGTCAGCAGGATTTCCCTCTATTGACATTAGTAAGCCTGCTATGGCTCCTACTCTTGGTATTTAGAAATTGCTTTCCCTGTCATAACAGATAAGTGGCAGAAACACTCAGAGCTGTTTTCTCTTCTTCCCGTGAATCGGCAGGGCTAATTGGCAAAGCATGAGTTAAGCTGACAGGTGAAGGTGCGCGATGGATGTTTTACCGGTTTTGGGGGGGTGGGTGGTTGGAAATTGACACCAGGGTTTCTATTGATGACCTCAGTCTGAACTTGGACCTATGAGAAAATTACAGGCTTTCGAATTAGACCTTCTGTGTTTTACCCAGGGCTGTTTCTGTAACCCTTCCATACCTCGCTACACAACAATTACCCAGCAGCGTTGCTCTGCTCTCTGCTTGTGGAGACCTGCCACTACGCTCAGCTCAGCTCATAGCTCATTCAACAGGCCTGCCTGTATAGATGACTGCCAACCACAACCTCTGTTTTCACAACACTTTAATAAGGACATGTTTGCCCGCGGTCTGTGCAATTTAAACAGATCCACTCTACATGCTCCAATCTATCTGTTTTTTTCACCCTAATTTAACCAGGTGGCTTGGTTGAGTGACTCAGTAGTCATTCAAAAACATGCTTTGTCTAGCTGGCAAATGGCGTAGTGAATTTTGAATAATCAAACAGACAGAAATCATCCAACACAAATAGCTGGAAAACCAACTTTTTGAATAGTAAATCGTCCTTGTTATCCATGGAATCTTCACCTCTTTTTGACAGTAATGGAAATAAGATTCAAAAACCACATTATAAGGTATTATTTTTATTCTATGACTGAGAATGATGTTTTCTAAGGGGCTTTGACAAAGGCAATGGCAATGAAAACCTAATATATTTTGTTTCCTGTTGCAAATATGTAGTCTTTAATTCATGTCTTATTTTACATGATATACTGGATAATGGAAATTTAACTGCTAGTAATTATCAGGTTAATGCTCTGACAAAACTTGTTACGAATATAATGTGCCCCTTTCAGTCACGGTCCTTCATAATTTATGTTGTTTAATAAAAAGAGAAAAAATTAAGAGTCCTTTCGACTTTCTCGGAAAGGAAAGAAAATGGAGCAGTGGTCTCAAATTTTTTTACGGAGCCGTAATGCCTTGGCTTGAACTGATAATACAATGGCTTGAACTGATAGACATGAAGAAAAAGCCCCTCTCCTTTGCTCCATCCTCCAACTTGACCTTCCTGCACACCCACACCCAGAGATCTGCCTCTCAACCCCCAACCCCACTTCCTGCCTCTAGGGTTGTACTGACAGTTCAACGCAGGGCCCAATTGCTTCTAATACGCCTCTAAATACACACTTATAGAAAACATCCTCAATGTGTTGAGACAAGGCGTCAGAGCATGTTGCGTCTCTCTCAGTGCTAACTTGCTGTTTACTTTACAAATCATACATGTCTGGTATTTTGCCAAATAAATAGCTTGCCATGACCAGCTCACAGAAGAGTCTGGTTGCGTTAACAGGCAACATGTTTAAGATGATAAATGCAACACAGAGCATGGAAAATACCTTTTTGTATAAAGCCTAATGTATCACTTCCAGAGGTGAATTATATTTACAGTTAATCATTACATTTTCTGCAGTTTCATAGAAAATGTAATGGCATTTTATATTTAAAATAATTATTTCAAACTAAGCTCAAAAAATGTATAATGTAACTGTTTCAAAGGATTGATTACTTTTTTCTATTTGTGATATGCAGTACGGATTTGCAGTTCCTCTTGGCCTCATTGTTTGGCATGTCAGTGCATATCAGTACAAAAGCACAGCAAAACATTCAATTGATTTAAGGGTCTCTAGAATGAAATAAGGAAGTGTAAGAGGCAATGCGTAAAGGTCAGGTCACAGGTTAATGTTACAATACACACAGGCGTTTTTACACACAATACTATGAATCATTTAGAAATTTTATATAGAATTTTAGGACATTTTAGGACAGAACATAGGTACAGCAAAAAAAGCTATATACAATGATATTGTATGCATGAATAGGCAATTTGAAGCTGGCAATATTACTGACAACTAGCTGCTAAGTTACTAGCTATTTAACACAATCTTGCAAGGCTTGTTTTGTTATCCATGAATTGGTAAACCTGCTGCCAATAAATTTAGAGCAGTTGGTATCAGAAATCCAGATCAGCATGTTTCCCCCCATGCGTTTGTAGCAGCAGCTATGGAGGCAGCTAGCTTCCATAGCTAGCTAGAAAATGAATGAGAGTAATATCTACAGTAACATCTATTAAGCTATTACACTGGTAGGCAACATCCCTTTTGTATATGAAAAAGATCGCAGCAATGACTAGTTGTTTGTAACATTGTCTAACTTCCTAAATATTGATTATTGTTGCTCATTACCTCAGACAGATGTAATACAAGAAAGTGCTTCTGCAGATTTTTGTTTGTCATGCTTTATGTTAAGGAACATTTCTGATCGTTCCACAAAGACATCACCAGTGATAAATACAACTTCTTAGCTTCTTAGCCATCATCCCTTTAAGCCTGTGCCATGGAATAACATCTAATGATGCAACCGAAAAAAAATCTGAGATTATCACAGTGTTATAGGTGCTAAAATGTAGCATGTTGCATGCCAAATTGATTTGTCTCACTATGTTGGTGCTCGTTCAACAATTTAAAAACACATAACTTGCTAAAGAGAGAAAATTCAATTGTTTTAGTTTGTGAGTAATATTGTTCTTTAAATTAATATACTCCCAGTTAGGCTTCTTATCTTCAAAAGCTCCATCATGCATAGGCAAACATTTTTTTCTTTTGATTTTGCAGAAAGAACAAATTACACGTTCCATCAGAACACTGCCTTATCAATATTAAGGGCCTGTTAAAAGATGCCGTTGCCAAAACCTTCATAAGAAATGTCCATGCTGTCTCATTATGAGTCTGACAACTGATATTTGATTTGCTTCTTTAGGTGTCTGATGAAAGGAATGTTTTAACATACTGATCTGAAATATGGACTTTTACGGCTTGATGCTCTGACCAAAGTAATATGACCAAGGTGGTTAACCACAGAAAAATAATGACATCCTTTTATGGGGATTGTAATTTTATTTATGGGATTGGGGCCTTGCAAATGTTTGCCTTGATCAACTACTTAACAGGGTTATACAGCTCCAGAAAAAAATTAAGAGAAAACTGTGCCTTTTTCTTTCCTTTCCAAAAAAGTTGGAAAAGAAAGTTTTGAGTGAGCAACAGAAGCATACAATTTGCTGTGCTCTTTAAATTTTACCCTTTGTTCCTCACTTGAAACTTTCCTTTTTGTCTTTTTGGAAAGGAAAGATAAAGATACAGTGTTCTCCCAAAAACATGTGGGAGCTGTATAAAATATAATGAAGCATGTTAAAGCATCTCACATTGGTACTTCAAAAGCTGAACAACCATTAGCACTAACACTTGTTTGACAGAAAGCATCATGTTGTTTATACAAAATAACAAGTTCATGCACTACCAAAGGGTTAGGAGTGCATGTTTTACATTTTATCATTAAGCTCTATCACTGCAAGAGTTTCTCAAGGCAAGTGTAAATAGAACATTGTAATTAACATATTATGTACATGTTATTCGATAAAAAAATTGTCAAGAATATTGGTAGTTTGAAGAAGCCTCTAGGTTGAAATTGTTCCAAGGGTTTCTTTTATATTTGCATTTCCCCCACTACATTAAAGTGGAGGAATGCAACTGATACATGCCTTGTCTGATCCTAAGGGAACATTACCCTGTACTAATGATCTCATACAACTGCATGATTATGCTTTGAATAATCAGTAAACACCTAATCAATACCTAAAAAGGTACATAGTGACAGTTTAGTATAATATATAATAAGGTTTAATATTTCATGCAAATGTGAAATAGTAGATCAAACTGTAGTTATGTAACTATATACTAGTTATATGGGATTTGTTAGCAATGGTGTGTTGTTGTCATATCAACATTGTAAAATGCATGATGGAGAACTATCTATTTGTAATCTTTAGATTTGTGTCTTGGTTTTGGCCTACATATGCTAAAATTACTTGTTCAGAATCTAACATTTATTTCTCCATACTAGCTAGTTAGCATGTTCCAGCCAGTGCTAAGGGTAATACCTGAGCCTCTGATGGCTGGAAAGCATGCTAAACATGCTTTTGCTAGATTAAATTAAAGTTGACTGCCGTTTTAATCATTCCTAAACATAATATCTTATTTGGAATGAATGCAGAGTGGGGCTGGGGCATGGTTATATTCTGAAGCTTCTCTTAGTGGAAATCCCGGCTCCCAACTCATTTCAACACAGTAGTTAATCATAGCTAAACCGTTTACACAGTTTATAACTGTGTTTTCGAAACACAACAAATAACAAAACATACATTGGTATACAAGAACTGTAAATATTAAAAACAACTATCAACAATGTGTTTAGATTGTATCCCTGCTTAACTTTTAGTTTCTCTTGACTATCCTTCAAGTTTTTCTTAGGAGTTAACTTCAAGAGTTCTGTCTGAATTTTATCACTTAATCTCTCCTTTATATAGATATGCACATACAGGGTTATATATCTACAATACAGAATAAGAGACCACTGCACCTTTTTCTTTCCTTTACAAAAACATATATAGATATACTGTATATATATAAATATATATATATATATATATATATATATATATATATATATATATATATATATATATATATATATGTATTTGTTATATACATACAGTGATTTGTTTTTTCAGCATCAACCAAACGTTCAGTGACATCTATCTTGCTAGAGTATTTAATGAGACTGTAAACAACCTGTAAACAACTTGGTGTAAAACAGTAATTATTTTAGAATATATTCAAATAGAAATATGTTATCTACTTAATTGTATTGTTTAAACTGTATTCCAAAAGTTTTTATGATTTTATTTTTATAGAACTTTGTCAAAAGTATTTTGCTCAAAAACACAAAGTAACATCTACTCAATAAAATCATGTGTGATTTGTGCCTTGTTTATTTTTAGTAGATTCAATGGCAAATGTTTCCCTGTGCTGGAAAGTACAAATACATTTGAACACAAAACGCAAATTTCAAAAAATTAACAGATTTGAAAACATTTACAATTTACCATTTAGAAATTTACCATTTTGATTTATGTCTTTCTTTCCAAGACTATTGTTAAACCAAAAGCATGTGGTTTCATTACTTCCAAGAAAGCAAAAGAAACAAACAGTGTATTCTGTCAACTTAGCTTCCACCTGCACCTCAGTTCCACTTCAATGGAGTTGCACTGCATATAAGATCATTGTAGTATATGCATAGCAGAAAATTTAAGATAACAAAATTCAATTAACGATTGAGTATGCTTCAAATGGTCTAGAAATATAGATAATGGCTTCCTGAACATTTAGTTACTAGATAGTTTTTTATGAAGATCCAAAATAGTTAGGTATTATTCATATAATAATACAGAATGTGGGACTTATATTCATATGGATAGGATTGCCATTTATTAAATGTTTTTAAATACACAACACACAACAGTATATAGTAAAAATAATTTCATGTGAAACTGAACAATCAGCAAATATTCTAAAATCCATCCCCCCAAAAAACAAAACAATTAATTAGCTTACCAAGCAAGCATTATTTACATAAGAAAATACTGAAATAGCTAATATCAAACAAAAAATAGAATTTGTGTTTTATAAAGGAACTCTTTACAAACAGATATATGAGGACACAACATGAAGCCAAAGCAGAAAATAAGTGTTGACAAGCAGCTAAAGATTGTATTATGTGAGCAGACTTTAAGGCATAGTTGGAGGAGTGCACTGTTCAAGCAAAGCCCTGCGGGCAGAAAGCATCTAAAAAAAGTTAAATGGTTGGCAGTTTCCTCATTTCTTTGACACAGGCTGTGATTTATTAATTTTTACAGTCTTTGACAGGTTAAAAGGCTTCCCTCATGGTAGTAAAATCACTCCATCATCAGCCCCAAACTAGAAAGCTAAAGTCCTGGATACTCAATGTTTCTACAAATAAAAATACTCTATTATATAACAATAATTCAGATTTTGTACCAAAGTCTGACTTTTTAATTAGCAAAAGTAAAACACTGTAAAAGAACACTTTACATTCAATTTTTGTGAATTAACATTTGTGTTTCTAAACTGGTAAAGCTTGTGATAAGAGAAAAGGCACAATGAACTGTGTGGTCATTATTTAGGCAACCTGGACAAAATGGAACTAAAGGAATTCCCTCATTATAAACAAACAGGTTTTAGCCTGGAGTGATATTGTTGTTCTAAAATGAAAACAAAAACACATGGACGAAATATACTGTACACTTCTGGATGTTTCTATTGTATTTATATGGCTGTCTACATGTAAACTTTGTAGAATAAAATTGTATTTCAATATGTCATAAGTATATGGCAAAACCAGTGATTGTAACCCACTCCCGTCAACTCAATAAAATGATTGACTAATCAACACCAGAGAGGGGTTTTCCGATCCTGATCCTGAGGAACTACAGTAAGTGCTTCTACTTTCCAGTTGGCACCAGTCTTTGGGTGTTTCTTTGAGACATTTACATTAACTGTCTTACTTAACTGGTTGCAAGTGTCTCTGAATGCATCATGAGGGGCTGGTCTTGGTTCTCTTGACCCTCGCTCACCACTGTGTTATTATGGGTATCTGTTGCATTGGCAGGAGTACTCAGATCCTGAGGTTCTGACTGTAGAGACTTTCTGTGGGCCAGGGCCTCATCAGCTGCCCTTCTCCTCTTTTCCTCCTCGGCCAGCCTGGCCATCCTCTCCTCTGCCTCAATCTCCTCGGTGGTCGGGATAGAGTTCTTTTTGGGCCTGCCCTTGGGTTTGGTGGGGGCCTCCTGTCCTCCCTTTAGCACCTGGGGCACAACATGCCACACAAACACAGACAGTTGACTCAGTGAAGTGGTGATTAATCCTAGCTGCAGTCAAAGGCACCCAGAGTTATTATAGTAATTAACGGAAGATGTATGACTCTGAGATACCCCTTTTACTGTCATTAATAATGAGAGTTAATGGTTTAAGCCTTTTGGTCTCTGAGCTGCCGACCTGACTACACTAAAATTGTGTTTCCTAAGTAGCACCTTATTCCTCAACATCCCTCAAAACAAACAATTTTCACTCCTTTTATCCCTCCAACCTAGAGTAAGCCAGCCAGGGCCAATCTTGTTTTGGTTGTACAGTGTTCTCACCATTTTTTTCCACTTCATCCTTCTGTTCTGGTACCAGGTCTTCACTTGAAGTTGTGTAAGACCAAGGGACTGGGCCAGATCTAGCCTGCAGTGAGATAAGGCATAAGATAAGTTCTTATTTTAGCATCATCACCAACATTCTTTAAACAACCAAAGAAGCTTTATATAGGCAATTATGTGCAGTTTAACTGGCATCCTAATCTAGGACTTTATAACCCAATTATTTCATGGTGCATCAAAGTACACCCTTTTTTAACTTAGCAGCATGTAACTTAAAAGCATGTGAACTCATTTAACAGACATCTGTTATGGAGATGCGTAACCAAATTGAATTGTTGTGTTGCTATATGTGCGGAATTCTGGACTTCCACCATACTGTATGTGTTCTGATCCATGACTGATATTACTATTATTGGCATGTAACATTGCCAAGAAAATCTGGTCAGATTAAAATATTTCATCCTAGGAAGGGAGGGGACTCAATGTCATTGAAATGAGATTCATTTCAAAGTCCTTCACACTCAATTCACAATCCGTTACACTCAAATTTGAGAAATTGGCTTTCATTTCATATTGCAATAGAATTTAAATGCCTAACCAATTATGTCTCGTTACTGAATTTAAATGTTGTTTGGGTTTCATATTTTGTAAAACAAAACAGACATTATTATATGGTGATATTGTACACATTTACCTTGTCATTGACCTGTGAATCATTAAAGCTGCTGTAAAGATTTCACCACCCTGACACTACAAAGAAAATACAGTCCGCAAAACTCAGTCCGCAAAAACTGTCAGCTACAGATTACTAAAAACTGAAGCTTGGTAGGAAATGATCCTCAGCACCAAAGCAGAATAGTAGAGTCTTGATCTAGATTGCTTTGAAATTCTATGGCACTACTGGAAAATTCCAGTCCATAAGCATCACTTAACAAACCTGGAGCATATTTGCCAAGCAGAATTGACCAAAATTCCTCTGACATTGTGTGCAAAGTTTCTATAAAATCTACCATTCAAAAGTTTGGGGTCACTTTAGGGTCACAAAGGTCCATGTTATCAGTGAAAAGATATATAAAATTAGTTTGAAAGGGGAATACAGCAAATTAATAGGAAAAATAGCAATTGCCCAGGTTATAAATAATGATTTTTATTGTAAATAATAATTGTGTTCTTCAAAACATATTTTTGTCTAAGAATCCTCAATTTGTAGCCTTGCAAACCTTTGGTCTTCTAGTTGTCAACTTGCTGAGGTAATCTGAAGAGAATTCAAATTGTGCTTCCTGAAGCACTTCCCACAAGTTGGATCAGCTTGATGGGCACTTCTTACTAACAATGTCTTCA
This sequence comes from Esox niger, assembly GCA_016801105.1. Lineage (NCBI taxonomy): Eukaryota > Metazoa > Chordata > Actinopteri > Esociformes > Esocidae > Esox > Esox niger. The sequence goes on along the minus strand of JACXGJ010000267.1, from coordinate 89,581 downwards.
CTGTAATTTTGATCAATCTTATGTTATTTTTTTGTTTTGTAAACTAGGAAACTTCTAAGTGACCCCAAACATTTGATCTGTAGTATATCTGCTAAAGATGATTAGATTCCTACACATCCTTTATCTTGCCATGTGATATTTTCCTCTCTTTCGAAATAGTAATCCTCCCTTCTTTATCTCCATATAAATACATATTAAAGAATTAGATTGAGGGAATTACATTCCATACAACTATAGATTTTGTCGGGATGATTTAGTTTTGGGGGAAAAGTGAGTGCATCTAGAAAACCACTCTGCACACAAAATACAGGCAATCTAGCTGTCCATCATGCTTGACTGTGTCTATCATGCTTGAATGTCAAACCACCTAGTGGAGGGACTGGAGGTAAGGAAAGTTATTACAGCAGAGGAAAGTACCCAGCTATTTATGGTCATTAGTCTTCTACGGATGGAAACCACACACTCAGAGTGACAGGCTGCCATACAGTACTTCATTAATGGCTGCTGGAGGCAATTAGAAGACCTCTACTGCTTAGGTCTCTACCCTGGGAGGAGGGGCCTTAGCTAAAGAAATGCACAATGATAATAATGATGCTGGCTGCTAATAGCAATAAAATAATGATTGCTTAAGGATTTAAATCATTACAGAAAATCTTTTTCACAGTATTGTCTTGTGGTTGCTGGACTTCATATCCTATTTTTCCCTGACTTCAAAATTCAAAGTGTCTCAAAGCCATAAAAAAGCAAGACAAAAAATGAGCCAAAACAAGGATTTATCATTGGATTATAAATGGACTGTGTTGTGCAATGACTGTGATGTGGACTTTTTTTCTGTTAATGTTTTCCATCCAGCTGTGCATTTAATCAGTTTCTTACAGCCAGTGGGAATTAGATAATTGAAATTATCCAGAATTTGGCAGTATGGGCAGAAGGAGTCATTTTTGGATCAACACTGGGCTGTTGTAATTGACCTCAGCCTTCACTGACAAAGTATGGAGAGACTGACGTCTGATTTGCATTGAATAAAAATGAATCATGGGATTGGGATCCATGTGTGTGTGTGTGTGTCTGTGTGTGTGTGTGTGTGTGTGTGTGTGTGTGTGTGTGTTTGTGTGTGTCTGTTTGTGTGTGTGTGTGTATGTTTTAGGTCTAACTATACTCATGGAGACCAAATGTTCCCATGAGTATAGTAAAACCACAAGGAATTGGACTCATGGGGACCTTTTGCCGGCACAAGTCCATTTCTGGCTCAGGGTTTAGGTTTAGGGTTAAATTGACAATTAATTTAAGAGTTAGAATTGGGGTATCTTTAAGGTCCAGGCATTGTTGGTTAAGTTTAGGGTTAAGGTTAGGCATTATACCTAGGTAAGATTTAGGCATAAATGTTACTTTATTGAGGTTAGGGTTAGGTTGTGTGTGTGTGTGTGTGTGTGTGTGTGTGTGTGTGTGTGTGTGTGTGTGTGTGTGTGTGTGTGTGTGTGTGTGTGTGTGTGTGTGTGTGTGTGTGTATGTGGAGGGAGTTGCAGAATGTGCAATGATAAAATGGAGAGCTGTGATTCGTTGTAATTCCTACCGTGCTAATTTCTGTATATAAAAATAGCAGTAGTTTCAAAGAAATTCCAGTCTGGAACTGGAATTTGCCTAGGTTTTTAATTCAATGTACATATTGGATGTAAGCCAGTAAAATCAATACACCACTTGTATTACATAGCAATTAGAAAAGATTTGCAGCACCTACACATGCCACATCATGGAGTCCTAAAGGCCTGCAAGGTCAAAATGACATGAATATGCCAATTGTGATTTATTATTTCTCAAATATGATTTCAAATACAAATATCAAATACATGTCAACACTCATCCAGTGATGTCTTTTTTCCAAATCTACCATCATATCAAATAGACTAACTGGCCATTTTGAAATAATTTTGTGGGTAATTTTAAGGGTAAAATAATGATTTAACTTCTCGCTCTGAACAAGATACTTTAATCCTGTGTCGCTGAGGAGTCTGGTGTTCTTGTTTCTCGACCAAAGGAAAATATTAGGTTTATAGCTCAAAATGAATTTGTTTTATTATGGAAATACAAATGTCAGGACAACTATAAATTTGGAAATGTGTTATTGGTTGTGTGTCAGATCTTGAAAATGATCCAGTGACTGGAATCTAAGACATGGATATTACCTCATTTCATTGTACACAGCTACATTTATTTTATATACTTCTACACATACTGAATGTTTGGCAGAATATCAATGTCATACATTTCTGTTTGCTTGTGTTGGCAGATAGGCCCTAGTTTCTTGAATAGAACAGTGTTTCCTTGTTGAGACTTTTTGCTATTCAAATGCTTAGGGTTACTCTTGTCTCAACTAGAATGCTGAGGTAATGCCCTGGCTTTCAGAGCGTAATATTACATGTAAAATGCATCAAAATGTTATGATGTTGAAGCTGAACTTTGTGTCAGCCATCGCATTTGGTTTGTGTTTTATTAAATGTTATTGCATTCATAAAATGTCAACATTTGTCAATGGATGAAATCAGATATCCCATTTTAGAGGTACTTAAATACTTATCTACATATGTTTTCAATTTCAATTAAGCATATTTTAACTATTATTAACAGTGTATAAAGTTTTGGCCGAAAGAGTAGTGGGATTCAAACCCATACGGCAGCAGTATATGTATGTGTGCCTGGAAGCAGTAGCCTTGGACTGCTGAACCAACGAAAGCCAAACTTCTTTCAAGAAACCAATCAAAAACAGAACCAGTGGATATTTTATTGTGGTAAATCAAACATGAGATGCTGAATGATACTGACCTATCAGGGGTGGAGAGGTACTTCTGCTTCTGGAATTTCTTCTCCAGGCCCATGAGCTGCAACTCTGTGAAAATTGTGCGACTGCGTCTTGGCTTCTTCAGCCTGGGGGTGCTGTGCTCTGTGTCTGACTCACTGCTGATACTGACGGTTGTCTCACTGGGGGAGGGGTCAGAGACCCGTGAGTGGTGCTGGGGGGAAAGCAGAGGCAGGTGGGGTACATGGCCAGGGGAGGACGGCTGGGAGAGGTGAGCAGGCAGGTTGGGCTGCCGTGTGATGACTGAGAGTAGAGGGTATGTCCGCAGTGAGGAGGATCCTTGAAAATAAAAAAGAGAGATACATCTGAAGCTAGCAGCTCAGAAAAGCAAACTAACACATACAGTTGTATTTAAAAAAACTTTAGTTGTGTTTTAATTTGCTATGCTATTCTTTATTGTATAATAGTTTTTATAGACCGGTTAGACTGGGTCCTTTTTAATTGCTCTTTTATACAATGAAATGTGTTTTGCTTTTGACCTCTGATGAAGAGGGTCATGATCCTAATGACGCACTGTGTGTTTTACTTTGCTCCTCTTAACCCACCAATGTAATAATTATTTTTATCCGGGACAGATAAACGATGTGTCGCTGCCACCTCCAACACACATGCACACACGCAGTCACACATAAATACACTGGGCTGTAAATCCAAACCAAACCTCATGGTTTAATCACTCTCTCTCCTTACTTCCTTTATCTCTTTCTGCCGACAGTAGCAGTGCAATTCCAGAATCAATAAAAAGTAACCCTTGTCTTGGAGCCATTGAAGACTAGCCCAAATATGGTGCTTAAACCTAAAGATAAGTGGTGTAAAAAATGGATGGCTCCAAAGAGCACATTTTCATAGCATTATGTATATCTAAACTAAGATTGACATAGAAACTGAGGCTATGTCTGGTTTTGAGTGGAAGAAACTAATAATTTAAGGAAGAAAAGATTAAATCCAATAAGACAGTTGTCGACAGTTAAAGGAGCTGCAGTGTTCAGGAGGTTAGGTTAAGAGGTAAGAGCATAAAGAGGAGAAAGAAGGAGGTTACACGATAAAGCCTGCCTCTCCTTATCCCCCCCATGCCCGACCCCCTCTTCTCGCTCAGACAGAACCTTACGCCCGTCCCTGAATGACATCATCGCAAGGCACTGAGCTCATCCCTAAACTTCCACCTCATGGAATCACTGGTGCAGCGAGTCTGGACATGACATCTCCCTCCGCCTTCCCATCTCTCTCTCACTCCTTGTTTCACTCAGCTGCACAAATCAACTAAAATTATTACTTTTTTATTCATAAAATTGCCCTTAGTTGGAGTGTGAATGTATTACTCTATCTGAAATATATTAGCTGTTGTATTATGGAATATTTCAAAATACATCAAAATATATGTTTTTAAGTAATTGCCTCATGTCACTTTGAATGAAAACGATGATTGAAAAGCAGAGAAGAAAACATTTTGGATACTTTTACATTCTTCTGGAAATCTCCTGTCAGTGCAGCGCTTGAGGTCATGACAGCCATGCCTTTTGGATGCTTGTCAGAAGGGAAGTATCAAACCTCATGGTGACTTTCCACTGATAACTGAGCCGGCTTCCTGAGCCTAGATCTGACACATAGTTGACAAGCACCAGTGTCCCGCCTATAGTCCACAAATAAACCATTTGTGTAGCACACAGAGTGCACACCATTCAGACTAGCACGTGCTGGTGGTGGTTATGACAAAAAAATACTGCCTAAGAATACAACAAGAATAGGCCATAAGCATAGGATAAAAACATTCTTGTCTTTTCTGTACAACATGTTTGTATATGTTTGTTATTTAATATATACAATGCATATAATACATTTTATGAAAACATACATTAAATGAGTTTTAATGTGATTTATAGAAAAATGAATAGGAAATAATCATTGATATGGTTAGAAATAATGATTTTTAGTTGAAATAATTGTGTCCTTCTAACTTTGCTTTCTTCAAAGAATCCTCCATTTGCAGCAATGACAGCCTTGCAGACCTTTTGCATTCTAGTTGTCATCAATTTGTTGAGGTAATCTGAATAGATTCTGCCCTGTGCTTCCTGAAGCACCTCTTACAAGTTGGATCGGCTTGATAGGCACTTCCCACAAGAGCTCAGTAGGGTTGAGATCCGGTGACTTTGCAGGCCACTCCATTATAGACAGAATACCAGCTGACTCCTTCTTCCCTAAAAAGTTCTTCCATAGTTTGGAGCTGTGCTTTGGGTCATTGTCCTGTTGCAGGAGGAAAAGGGCTCCAATCAAGTGCTGTCCACAGGGTATGGCATGGAGTGGCAAAATGGAGTGATAGCCTTCCTTCATCAAGTTCCATTTTACCCTATCTCTCACATTACCACCACCAAAGCACCCCCAGACCATCACATTGCCTCCACCACACTTGACAGAGTGCATCAAGCACTCCTCCAGCATCTTTTCATGTGGTCTGCATCATACAAATGTTCTTTGTGATCCAAACAGCTCAAACTTATATGTATCTATCCATGACACTTTTCTGTTACACATATAATCTTTTCTTTATATTGGCCAGTCTGAGATACAGCTTTTGCTTTGCAACTCTGCCTAGAAGGCCAGCATCCCGGAGTTGCCTCTTCACTGTTGATGTTGAGACTGGTGTTTTCCAGGTACTATTTCATGATGCTGCCAGTTTAGGACCTGTGAGGCATCTGTTTCTTAGACAAGACACCCTAATGTATTTGTCCTCTTGCTCATTTGTGTACCCAGGCCTCCCATTCCTCTTTCTATTCTGGTTTGAGACAGTTCTCACTGTTCTGTGAATGCAGTAGTACATATCGTTGTATGAGTTCCTTTACATTGATAATCTTAGATTAGCAGACATAATGTGCCATTGGAAGGCAGGACTGGTGGTTGCTGATGATAGGCCTCTTCACGCTTATGTAGACATTCCATTTAAATTCAGCTGTTTCCAGCTACAATAGTCTTTTTACAACATTAATAATATCCACACAGTATTTCTGATCTAAGTTATATTTTTTAATGGACAGGAAATTGGTTTTCTTTTGAAAACAAGGACATTTCTAAGTGATCCCAAAATGTTGATATACGTTTGATATATATATAAACTGAGTGGTTTAAATTCTGAATGCAGATGGCCACGGTTTAATTAAGCCTTGTGGAATCAAGCGGTGTTGTCTACGCCCAATATACCACAACTAAGAGCTGTTTTTATTCAAAATGCAACACGGAGTGCCTGGACACAGTTCATAGATGTGGTATATTGGCAATTTATCACAAACCCCTGAGATACCTTATTGCTCTTATAAACCAGTAACAAGTACAATTGCAGCAATTAAAAAGTGATGTAATGTCATTCCCGTGGTGTACAATGTCTTAAAAACGGAATGGTTTAAATCCAGAATGCTGACAACAGGTATAACATCAAATCACTTTTTACTGCTCTAATTGCATTGGTAACAGGTTTATTAGAGCAATAATGCATCTCAGGGTTTGTGGGTAAGTGATTATATACCACACACCCTTGTACCGTATTGCTTGCATATATATTTCTTCAGCAGTCCCAAGTCAAACACTGTACGGATGGGATGGGCAACAGGTATGCTGCTTTTTATCTGCTTCCGCTTTTACTCCTTTAAATGACAGATAAAACCATTAAATCCAGTTGAGGTTTGGTTTTCATGAGAAAGTTATGACATTTTAAGAATGTTGTATTTTGTGGAAATATTTTCATATGCTCACAGGCAGTCTTCTCAGATGGTACTGTACCTGTGTGCCAAAATGGAGGTGTTGTGTTTCTTGCAATTGTTAACTCAGTATTATACATGAAACCCAATCCTGTGAATTATTCATTGGCATTCAGGAACAGCCTAGAGCACAATCTACAGTAAAACTGATCTCTAATGGCCAAGCGGAATGGAAGAGACACAAAAAGAAACAGAAAACTGAACTTACCCATGCCTGATCCGTGCATGCACAGAGACCTAATCACATTCCTCATGCTTGCCTCATTTTTAATTGCAAACTGTATAGTACTTTGTGGATTAGCTGATAAAATGGGTTGAAAACTCATTGCTCCCACTAGTCCCTAAGCCCTCAGCCATCGCACAGGACTAGGCTGCAGTACCTAAGCCCCTCAGGGTGCGTACCCTCCTATTTGGCCATTTTTCATCACGCTGTCATGTGAGATTACGGCAGAGTTGATTTTTATCTCTTCTGCCTTCCAGAACTGCCCCTAAAAGCCTTGCCCTGGGTTCTGCTGAGAGACGAGACTTGAAATGAAATATTGTAACCCGCTATTACACTGTCCACTGCTCTCCATTAAGGTAATGATCTGCTGGAGGTCAGGTCTGTAGCTTTAGTAGTTTTACAAGGCATAAAATGAGGACAGGGAATGCCCTTCGAGCTCATCAACTGTATTTTCTGTGTAATCTGTTCTAAAGACATTTGGCATGGGATAGAGAAATGGACCATCATGAAATGGTAAAAAGGAAGAGAGCTGTGATCCGTCACAGAAAAATAAAAAATTCAGAATGGAGGGGGTTGCTCTATCAAAGACAGGAGTAATCGCTTTGTTGACATGTTAATTCTACTACTTGATCCCATATTACATCAAGAACACGTAAACAACTTGTCATTTGTATAAAAATCTTCTGGCCTAACATTGGTTGCCTGAATGACACCACTGTCCTACAGCAGCCTCTACTGGTAACTACTGGAGTAGCCATTACACACTGGGAAAATCTAGACTGCACTTTCCCTGATGGGAATCACAGCAGGCCAATGGCCTTTCACTGACTCTGGGCCTATAAGCCTGCCAGCTTCTATATTGAGCAGTACAGGCCATTGAAGTGCAGGAATATAATGTGTCTCACACCCCCTCAGCTGCAAATACGTGGTGGTCACTTGGTAGTAATATGTGGGCTGGTTACTCTATCCATCAGTTACAGCAATGCCAAAACCCTTTAAAGTGCCCTCTAGCACACACCCAGACTACATCAGAGCAAATAGGGAATCACCCACTATTTATACCTTTGTCACTGTCATAATCAAATTGCAGCTGCTATTATTTCAAAATCTAAGCAATTATCTGAATTGTTACTTGAGACATTAGTGGTAAATGTGTTTTTTTACTCAACCATAAGATATCCCATGAATAGATACAGGAACACCATTGCATTTGAGGGGGGAAATTCTGTCAGTCTTTCATGCCAAATGTTTTTTTGAGGGGGGACTTAGTTACTTTACTGTAGTTACAAGACAGTGCTGGAAGCTTTTATGACTACAAATCAACAATGATTGTGGGAAAATTGAGATTAGTAAGCCATGACAACTGTGAAGAAGGTATTAATTTAAGGTAGCTTGATGTTTTGTGTACAAAGTTGTATATTCTAAAAAAGCAAGAAATCATTCAAATAAATTGTTCACATTTTTGCCGATGCTTTATTTTGCTGCTATCTTCTAATAAATTAAAATAACTTTTAAAACCCCATACTATTGTAGGCAATAATTATAAGTGAGGTTGGCCTTTTACACTGAATAAAGATTGATCTTGATGAAGTCTTACTCACAGAAAGAGCTGAATTATATACATTGCTCTATAATTTAAAGTTTGTACGGCTCTTTATGAGATGACAGTGGCTATGAATCTCTCTTCACTAAGCAACACAGTACAAAACTAATTGTGGCTGATTGACACACTTCATAACCATACCATAACCTTTCATCGTGATTCCATAAGCAACTGTGTCAGATGGGCAAATGTACCTGCCCTCAGTTGGGTAGAGGCCATTTACCGTGCTTTAGAAAAGAGCGGCAGCAGTAGAAGTAATTAGGCAAGGCTCTGGGTTTAGCACAGTGCCCATATTAATCCTTCTATATGAGGTGGACAAGTGGTCTAGTGGTTAAGGCTCTATTCAAAACCAAAAGCCTGCTGTCTCAACTAAGTGCAGGGCTTGTTGTTGTGTGTGATAGTGTTCTGTGTTATTGTGTCTTTTGTATGTTGACACTGTCCACATCAGGCTTTACTGTACAAACCTGCTTGAGCATCACTTTGGGGCTTGATTCAAACAAATATAACATGATAAAGACAGACTGACAATGATCTGAATGTCAGACTGGACTAGAAATTTACATTCATTGGAGGAATTTGTTGGTTGCTTTTGAGACAGTAGGTCAATATTGAGTAAATATTACCACTACAGGTGAAAAACATGGAAATTACAGTTGAACCATGCAATTATGTTTTTATTAAAAGGGTTAAACATTCGGCAACGGTAAAATAAAACAAACTGGAAATTTAACAAATAGCCAATCACACGTTTTACAAATGTAACATGCAATTACTTCAACCTGTGTCATGTATTTGTTTGTGAATACCTGTTTAAATGCATGGGGCAGGATGGTAGCCTAAACGTAGGAGCGCTGGACCAGTAACTAGTACGTTGACGGTTCGAATGCTCGATTTTACCAAGGGATGTCAGCACTTCTACTTCAGGTACTGTAGGTTATCAATAAATGTCTGATCCCTGGCTCGGTTAAAAGTCCAATTTTATAAATCCTTCCGGCCTGAAAAAAATATGCCACAATTATAACCATAATAAGCTAGGCCAATACGTTGATAAATATATATAGATTTTAGGCATAACACTATTATCATATTATGAAGGTCTATCGTGTAAATGCGCAAGCTACGGCATTAGTCCGAATTAAATTTTACACATACTTCGTCTTGCACAACATCAACTTGCAGTCATGACATTTTAATTGTATTGTAGACAAGGATTTCTGCTTCTTATTCCCTTATTTGCTTAGAGTACCTAGATAGATCCATAGTCATCAGAAACTCATGCAGCTGCAGCGCTCAGTTTCTCAATAACTATCAAGTTGGGATTTTCCGCACCGGTAGTCTCGCTGAGTCCTCTAATAACAGTTTAAAGTAATATATTGTGTCAATACAAGAGAGAAATAAGCTATTTACCAAAAACCGGACTGAACGTTATCAAAATAAGAACATGTCAAACAATTTATTTTCTTCATGATTTAAAACATAACGCAAATTGTTACTATTCTCTGCATACATTGTATAAACCATTAATACCACTGTCCATTAATCGGCATCCTGTATTTGACTGACAGTTCATACATATCACTTACCCGAACATGAGTGCAGAGGTTTTGGCCGAACGATGATTGAAGGGCATACTGAATAAAGAGAAAGCTTTTCAAAATAATCACAAGTTTCCTTGGAAAGAATTTCGTCAATCATAAAAGTCTTGTAGCGCCGCCTGGCTGCTTTCAGCTGCCCGGGGGAGGAGAGTCTTAACTCGGCTTGACAGTGCATGATGTCCACAACGTGCTTGGTTTTCGCACTGTGCCCACGTTTTCGTTTAAAATGTCAAAATAAAATTGTATATGACTTTGAGAGTAAGGTGTCTCCTAGCGCATTCGTCTCACTGATGCATTTTTGTCTTCCGTTTTTGTTTTGGTCCCTGAGCCGTAGCTTACCAACTGCAGTAGCTTTCAACTTGAGCCGCGCAGTGCTTCAGAGTGGTTATTATGAACTGAGTACAATGTGCCCGGACACGCTGCTATATAAACGATTTCCCCATACTACTGTTCCATCCCAGGACACTGCAGATGTCAATCAACTTCTCTTCCTCTCTCACTTGCTGCCACTCTCTCTCTACTGCACTCTCTCTCAGCTCTCAGACTGACACACTCGTTCTCACTCTCTCAACCACCCTCGCTCTAGCGCAGCCCAAACCGATCTCCCTTTGTTCTTTCCTATCCAAGCTAATTGCACGAGGAGTTCCAACATTCTACTGATACAAAGCGTCCGATGATCACATTTACATAATTGCTGTTGTAAGCGGACTCATTATTACTATGATGATGGTGATGATTTTATTGTCAACCTTAACCTTTTTCTGAGTTTGTGTTAATATTCCTTGCAGAAATTAATTATTTCCTGAGATGCACCTCTCAAACTCAGAAATAACCTGAATATGCATGTTTAATTGATTTTAATTTTAAAAAGTGCGAATATATAATATTAATGTAAATGCCTGTTTATCTGTAAATCTAAATCATTATTATTATTTTTGTCACACACTTCTCAACTATTAGGTTAAGCCAAACTAAACTGAATACGAATTAACTTTTGAATACATTTATTGAATGAACCTGGGGCTTGCATGACTAAAAGTTTTTCTTATAATTATTATTATTACTAACATTATTATCAGCAAATGTATAATATATTTGAACTTTTTTAGAATCACACTTTTTTTCTACCGGCCTTTTCCTGGCTAAAAGTATCATAACTTAAGTTAATTTAGCAAAGGGAATAAGTCTTTTTTTTAAAGATCTCCCAGACTTTTGTACTATTTTTGTATGTAGCAATCAAATATAAAATGTCCTCTCCCAACTTACAAAACGAGCAAAATCAAACTACAGCAAGTTTATATTCGTTGTGGTCCAAAATCGAGTTGGAAGCGTCATTTGTTTTAAGTCGTTGTAGAGTTGATTTTCTTTTCCATGAATTCCAGCCACCATAATAATAATAGGTATTATGGGTTTTCTTATCATATTATCAATTGCTTAGATAGATTTCACAGCTAAAATTTCGTGGTTTGGATGTTTATTATGCAATTATAAAATGTTTGTATTTCCATTTGTATACATAAAAAAGATGTAATGCCTAGACGGTAGGCTTAATGCATACTGCAGATATATTCCCAACCGTAAGTAAATTATCAAGTGCTGTCAAATACCAAGATTTACGTAACACAAATCTTCAAAACCAACATTATCTGTTATGAAATTACGCACGGAGGACTAGGCAAATTACTGTTTTTTTTGCTTGTCGGTTATAGGCTATTGTCAATCATTATGTCTACTGTCTTTCACGTAAAATAGGAAAGAGTGTCAAAAGCTTCAGGTTTCTCGGCATGCACATGTCCGAGGACTTGAAATGGTCTAACCCAAGGCTGCGTCCTGGGTTTCACCATTTACAACCCATTTTTGACTAACCTTTTCAAGTGTTTAATCCAGCAAATGATTAGAGTCAGTGGCATCAAGTTAGTATTGGAGAAAAAACATAAAGGATGGTAGCTCTCCAGGAACAGGTTTGGGTTGCCTTGGCACAGCAAGACGGTGGTAAATTACGCGCAATAGCGCCTCTTTAACCTCAGGAAGCTAGTGAAATGTATCAGGTACCGAACCGTCCCCAATTAAGGACCATCATAAACCTCTGCTGATGAACCCTCTACCCCGACTGCACCGTCCTCTCTTCTAAGGGTGTTAGGTCAGCCAAACTCAACATCGGTGTGATGAAACCAAAGTTTTAGTAATCCTTTTTTTGCTTCTGGGAAAAATCCTGGTCGTGGAGGGGATAAAAACCCTTTTAAACTGTGAGGCATGTGAAGAGGATTGCATTTTAATTTTTTCGTTTGTTTATACAGTATGGTGTCTGTGATTCCTAGTTTTATTGCTTCATTCAATGTCTGTCCTCTTTCCGCTGTGTACATTTCTACATGTTAATTTGCTTCTAATACCACCTATTTTGAAAGAAAATACAGCAATCTAGCGTAATAAAACACATTTAGCAATGTATATTGCGTCGTAACATACAACTAATTATCTCAAATATTTTCTACCTCAACCTTAGTAGGGCCCGCCTTCACCACGCTACGGCAGTGCTTAATAGTCTGCTAACATATTATTATTTTTATTTCATCTGTTGTTAATTATTTACTTTAGATGATAGCCCTGATTTTAAGTCACCCAGGACACAAAATGTTATTGTAAATGTAAAAATTATCATGGATATTATTCGAATGAGCTCCACCATTTAATAAGAAACTATTTCTATCAGGACTGTAGAAAATACTTGAGTAACATAAAAATAACAGCATTCCGTTCATATTTCAAATACATGTAACATGATGATAATTTCTGAGCACACAATCTGATCTCATTATTCACATTGCAATATCTGACCTAATCAGGTCCTAGATATTGCGCAGACCCGCCAAAATAAGACTGCTTCAGACTAATCGATCTAGCAAGGTACGGAGTGAGAAGCAGCGGACTATTCCACCGCGGTGGCTGAGTGGAAAATACATAGCCTAATGCAGGGCATTGGCACTTGTAGAACAGAAACGTTTAGATTTTTGGTTGTAAAACTATCCCAAGTTATAGACAGTACCATTTTTAACCATATTGCAAAACCTGAAAACCCATTTCAGATAGCAGTCATTAATAATAAAAAAAATGAAATAGACGTTTGACGTCAAATATTGATGTGAAACCACAACCGACGTGAAACCCTGAACTTAAAATGGATAATAAAAACAAGCTAGGTTACCATCCAGTTATTGTGATCATTAAAGCGGGAATTCATTTATTAGCATATTTCCACCAAATGTGTAAATGTGTCAATGAACCGGAGTTTTGTTGCAAATAATACACAGCGAGTAACTCATATGGATAGGCAACACCACTTCTGGTTTTTGTTCGGTCCTACTGTTCAGGGATTCATTTATGCCTACTACGGACACTAGGCGAGTTCAATTAGCTAGCAGGTAGAAGCAAATAACGGGAGTGTTCAGGCCGACATACCTTAAAGAAAAATTCTTAGGCCTGTCATTCTCATCTTTCATATCTAACTCAGCGTTTACTGTTCACCAATCAGTATATTGTACGTTGGACTGTCATAAAAGCTAGCACTCTTTTGGTGCCCAAAATCGAGCAGTTTAAAAGTTCTTTCTAGTGCGAAAAGCATGTACAGAAGTCAACTGACTGCCATTTTGCATATGCTACTCCAAAGCAAAGAACGCAATATATAATGTGTGGTTGACTCTTAAATCGCAAAGGTTACTATCCACATTATAGTATGTTAGATGAAGATTAGTAGGTTTGTCCCAAACCATAATTGGGTGGAAATATTAGACTATGCCAAATGTGCCCAGTTTATGTTATATTTTTCCGGTGGACTTTTTGAAGTATGTAACTCTGCCTTTGGGGGTAATAAAGACCACAACCCCTTGCATAGGTACATGTAGAAAATGAAGGGTTTGCAACAATGCTCTCATCATTTCAATTAACAGTTATCATATGTAGCAACAGTTCAGTATATAGTAAGCTAGTATGCCAGTATTGGGACCGATTGGGGGCATACTGTCTCCTCATAAAATTGCATTTCTGCATTAGGTAATTGTGTCGCGCAACAGCATGCTAAGTTTGAATATATAGATAGACCTGAGCTATAGACACCATTAAGCAATGTGTTAAATTGACTAATGTTTTTTAGGAAAAATTTACTTATACTATAAATAGCATCTATGACATGTATGGCTTTTGCCACTGGCCGTTTTAGTAGTTTAAAGCCAGCAATACTATACCTTACTACTTGGAATAGTCATAAGATTTGAGTACATGCTAGTGAGACTGAAGACATACTTTACAGCCAAAGCTATTGAATTGCATGGCACAACAACATTCGATTTTCTTTCACACCTGAATTACATTGATGCAATAACTATCAATATAGGTGTCGATAACTGACATGTGAAGTGATAAGAAAATATATAAAACCCTCCTCTTTTACTGCGCAAGGGGCTGTGGTCTATATTATGCCAGAAAGGATGCAAAGATGCATACTTAGAAAATCCACCAGAAGAAGAAGACCATCTGGGAACTTTTTGCATACTATTTTCAGCATACTATGGTTTAAGACATACTAATCTTCTCGCATACTAGTCTGGCATACTACACTGCTCAAAAACATCAATGATCACAGTATAACACAAAGTCAATGAAACAGTCTGTCCAATTAGGAAGCATGAGCAATTGTGAATCAAGGTACATTTTTTTGGTGCAAAAGAAAGCGACAACAAGTGCACTGGAGGTGGCCACCAGCAAATCCTTCTCTTGTTTTGTGTTTTGCAAGTGTCCTTGTCACTACTGGTAGCATGAGGCAGTACCAGCAGCCCATTCAGGTTGCAAAGGATGTCCTTCTACTCCAGTATGGCACATTCATACGTGCCATCACAAGAAGGTTGGATGTGTCTCCCAGTACAGTCTCAAGGAGAAAACCAAGAGATGAGCTGTTCCACGAGGATAGCTGGACAGGGCAGTAGAAGGGCATCAACCCAGTAGCATAAGGGCCCAATGTCTTGTAGTGGGACCTGTGCACCAGAATTGGCACGTCTACCAGTCGCACCCAATTCACTTAACAGATGAAAGCATGTTCACACTGAAGACATTTGATAGATGTAAAAGAGTCTGGAGATAGTTGTGAACGATATGCTGCCTGCGACATCATCCAGCATGACCGGTTTGGAGGTGGGTCAGGGATGGTCTAGGGAGGTATATCCTTGAATGGTCGCACAGATCTCCATCAGCAAGCCAATGGTGCCTGGGATAAAATCTTCAGACCCATCGCCAGGCCTTACGCTGGTGCAATGGGCCCTGGGTTCCTTCTGGTTCAGGACAATGCCCAGCCTCATGTGGCAAGAGTATGTAGACCAATTCCTGGATGATGAATGCATTGATGCCATTTCCCTTACGTTCCCCAGACCTGAATCCAATTGAGAACCTCTGAAATGTTATGTATTGGTGCTTCTGATGCATCCAAGTAGCGCCACAGACTGTCCAGGAGCTCACTGATGCCCTGATCCATGTTTGGGAGGAGATCCCCCAGGACACCATCCACCGCCTCATCAGGAGCATGCCCAGACGTGGACAGGAGTACACACAGGCTTGTGAAAGCCACACACGAGTCACACTAGGAGTTACCATAATGAAATCCACACAAGTTGGAACAGCCTAGAATTTCAAATGTTTACTTAGATTTTCAGTGGAAGTTTGAATTCAGGCCTAAATCCGTTGGTGATTTTGGTTTCCATTGACCGCTGTTACTGATTTATTTTTCAATAAATTACACAATGTACAGTAAGGATTATGATCATTAATATATTCAGTTCATCAAGATCCGAAATGTGATTTAAGTGTTCCCTTATTTTTTGACTATATTGACACCTAAACAAAGAACAACTTTTGCAGTAGTGGCGCCTAATTTGAATTGACCATTCAAAAATTACATGAGCAATAATGATGACGTTGACGTACTCCTGTGGTGTGATATTGAACTGGCCATTTTCTTTTTTGGCTTGAGAATGCAGACACCCATAACTGATAGAGTAGAATTCACTGGTAAACCAATTCGATTTTTGTTGGATTTATTGATAATTAAATGGACGAAATAGGTAGCTGTAATAAAGGCTACATAAAGGTGCTAATCAACATTTCTCTTAATAACCTCATTGCAATGACTCACCTTTTGGTCTTGATTTAGGTGTGGTGAATTTGATGACACCCCAGGTTGAAATAGAGGAGACACCCGTGCCAATGGACATTTTATTTGCAGAAAGTGCAATGGTAGATAGAAATGATTGGGCATCTAGCTTGAGAGTTACATGAGATGTTGGCATATATGTGGTTACTGTCAATGCAAGTTGTGAAGAATTTTACAATGTGAAAGTATGATTTTGGTTCTTTTGTGAAGTCTGTTTTACACGTATAAGATGTTTTTTGGGGATTGTAAAATGTTTCTTTAATATGTAGCATGAACAGTTTTTTACTGTTTTAGTAGTGTTAGTTAATGCAAGTTATTTAGAAGAAAATTAGGGACTATTTACTTTGTAAAAATAACCTTTTACTGTGTAACAATAATCAGAACGGCATTAGATGTGAGAACAAATATCTCTGCATTGACTGTCCTTAATCCTGATTTGCTGCAATGAAGCAGGGCCTCAGTAAAAATTGGAAAGAAAATGACAATCATTAGCTAGACTAGCAACTCCGCTAGTCATAGGTACTTCATATGAAATAAAAGAACTGCTGCTAAACAGTGTAGCAGGCATAAAGTTAAATATTTTCAACAAAAGTGTGCTAAACTCTCTTGGTTAGTGTAACAAGCAAAATGTTCTATTATGAAGAACAAACAGAATGTTTATTCTGGGACTAAAAAAATAAAGCATGTCTTGAAGACGTAACACAAAACTTCCACATTGAATAGGTAACAAAAATATAAGGTCTCTTACAAATGTAACTTAACACTTTTTCAGCAACACTAACATCCAGAGCATTCTGCTTATGCTCATCTCTCTCCTTTAAAAGTATTTCCTTAGGCGTACCTAGGGCCAATTAGGAAAGGACCTGTGTGTGTACAGAGGCTGATTAGCCATAGTTGTGTTTTCCTGTGGAGGGGTAAAGGTGGCCAGCAGATCCGTGCTATGCTTCAAGTTAGTGGCCATGTAGCACGAGTCAACAGAGACATGGCTCCATATGCCGTCGTCGGACCGGGTCGGGGAAGGGGGGAAAGTCCAAGAGTGTTCCAAGCGCAGCTGTCGTGCAGAGGAATGCAAATTGTCTGCCAGTATTTTCTGATAACATGCAGCATTCATCTTTCCATCAATTTTCACAAGATTCCCTGTGCCTTTAGAGCTCACACCCCCCAAAAACATCAGTGAGCCACTACCATGCTTCACAGTGGGGATCATATTCTGTTCACTACAGGCTTTGATTACCCCTCTGCAAACATAGCGATTATGGTTTTGACCATAAAGCTTGATTTTGGTCTTGTCACTCCAAATTATAGTGTGCCGGAGGCTGGGAGGCATGTCAAGGTGTTGTCGAGCATTTTGTAACCAGGCTTTTTTGTGGCATTAGCTCAGTACAGGCTTCTTTCTGGCAACTCGAGATTCGACTAATACTCAAGTATTGTCATAGTTTCCTCCTTGAAACAACCATTCCGTCTTTTTCCAGAGCAGCCTGTATTTCTCCTGAGCATACCTATGGGTTTTTCTTTGTATCCTGAACAATTCTTCTGGCGGTTTTGGCTGAAATCCTTCTTGGTCTACCTGACCATGGCTTGGTATCAAGAGATCTCCAAATGTTCTATTTAGAAAGTGATTGAACAGTACTGATTGGCATTTGCAAGGTTTTGGATATCTTTTTATATCCTTTTCCAGTTTTATAAAGTTCCATTACCTTGTTCCGCAGGTCTTTTGACTGTTATTTTCTGCGCCACATGGCTCATTATCTAGCCTGCTCAGAGCATCCACATGAGAGCTATCAAACTCATTGACTATTTAGAAACTAATTGCAGAAAAAAAATGCAGCTTTCAAAATGCACCTTTAATTGCCATTTTAGCCTGTGTGTGTGTGTGTGTGTGTGTGTGTGTGTGTGTGTGTGTGTGTGTGTGTGTGTGTCACCTTGTTTGTCTATAACAAGGCCAATCATTCAAGTGTATGTGAACTTTTGATCAGGGCAATTTGGGTGATTTATTTTATCATTATAAATTAAAAAAAGGAGCCAAACAATGATGCAATTATAAATTGCTTCATATGATAACTACCCTTAAATATTTTTTTTTTTGCATGAGCAGTCATATTTTCAAAATGAATGCCAAAATTTCACAATTTCTGCCAGTGTATGCAAACTAATAAGCACAACTCAAAATGTTTTTCTCTCTTTCTAGCCTTAGCTGAATCAGTGCACTATCTTAAGAACTTGTCAATAGTGAATTTCAAAAGTTGCCATGTGTCTTCATACTTCTTTTCAACCTGTGCCCTGTTTCAAGAGATCTGAATCAGTTATACGGATATAATTACCATAATCTGTACCCATCTGTACCCGGAAGAGACACAAGCATCTTCACTTTGGAGCTACCTGTAGTTGTGCTATAGAACGTTTTTGGCTTGCCGCCTTCTGTGGTGGCCAAACTCATGTCTAGAAAGAGGGCTCGCTACCTATAGTATCCTTGGCTTCAGTGGACAGTCAAAATCAATTTTGGTTTATTCTAACACAGTCAATGTATTACAGTGGCTTTTAGATAGCAGTTTTAGAAGATTTCTAATCATTGAACAGAATACAGTTCTTACAAATGATTATTGGTGTTCATTATGCAGTTAGAACACACAAGAAGATAAAGATAATCATGAATTACATGCATTACTATTTTCTTTAAAAATCTGTCCTCTACACCACTTCAGCCACTACAGGGGATGTAAAGTCAAACACTAATGTGGGATTGGGGGATTCCCTCTCTCCCCGTCAATGGAAGGACATTGACAGAATACTTCAACATTCCAACATGATTTAACTCATTCAACATCACATATGCACTGAAAAAGGGAAGAAAGTGATGAGGGAGATGCTTTGTCTGGGGGTCATCGAACTATCCATCAGCGAGTGGTCCAGTCACATAGCCTGGTACCCAAGTCTAATGGGTCCATATGGGATAAGACAACCTTCATGACCTAGTAGACACCCTATTACTTCCTACTGGACCGGCCCACAGCACCTTCCCAGGTGCGACAAGTGGATGGTGAGGAGACACCCAGCAACTGGTTGGACATCTTGGCTGGACATCTTGGCAATATTCTTCTAATTTTAACATCCCTCTAAAAAGATTTTGTTACTAAGGACGCACAGTTTCAATCCATACATTTGGAAGATGCTAATAATGCTAATTCCAGGCTGGGAGAGAGATGAATAATGACTTGTTTTAAAATATTTCCTGGGCCTTCAAGAACAACTCAGGGTAAGCTACATTTCACCCACATATGAATCGAGTTCAAACTATCCCTTTAAGAAAAGTTCAAAATTTGTTTGTTCAACATGGTGGCATCCATTAGTGTCTGTAAAATTGATATGCAAGAAATGTTGGTCAATGGACCCTGATATAAGCAAATATTTATAAAAACCTCATTGTGTTTTCTGTGGTCTTCCTTTACCATGATTGGGTAAAGAATGCCTTTTAACAGCCTATTGATTACATTATTAACTTGAACTTAAGTTCACACAGTGGGGATAAGTTTGTTGCAAGTTTGATTTCCAATACATATTAAATAATGTTTGAATACTGAATATTGATTATCTTGGTGAATAAGTTTTGATTGATTATACACCATTCAAACAATCATTTGAACTGTAATATTTTATTGAGTTGTCTTTGGCGGCAACTTCCATGGAGGTTGAATACACTGGCATGGATTTTCTTGTTCTTGATAACATAATGTGCGGTGAAAACTGGAACATCACCTTCTTTGGAAATTGACTTGTTGCCTTGAGATTGTCCATGCATAGTTACATTTTTGTGTCTGACCTCAGTCAATTCTGTGGTTTTCTTTCTGTTTCCATGTTCCTTGGAGTACACACAGTGAAACAATACAGGAGATGAGAAGTTTTCTATATTAAAACTTGTTTCATTAGTGATTTTCATTTTGCAGGCACTTGGAACTCACCACAAGTAAGCTCAATCCAGGATGACCTGCTTGAAACTGTTTTGAATTAATCAATCAATCAAATGTATTTATAAAGCCCTTTTTACATCAGCAGGTGTCACAAAGTGCTTTTACAAAACACCTGGCCTTAAACCAGAAGGAGCAAACAACAATACAATAACAATTGAATTTCAATGACTAGGAAAAACTCCCTAAGAAGGTAGAAATTTAGGAAGAAACCTAGAGAGAAACCAGGCTCAGAGGGGTGACCAGTCCTCTTCTGGCTGTGCTGGGTTAATATATTAAGAGTACAAATTCATAAATGCATGTGGGCTGAGTCCAGAGTCTTTTTAAACCTAGTCCAGGTCTGAAGCATGACAAGATGGACAAGGACAGGGAAAACGCTGGGGGGATCAGCAGAGTGGCAGCTGAAATTGTCTGCGTATCGTCTTGATCTACAACACAACTAGGAGGACTTTGGACAGGGACAGCAATGAATCTTTCAAGCCTGATACTCTGGAGGTGTGGGCCAAGACCTCATCCTCCTAGTTTAAAACAGGGCAGGAGACAGGGAATATTTTTGAAAATGCATTCCTAAGATCTACAAGGATTTACAGTGGAGAAGGAGAACCGACCCGACTCCCCCGGCACCTCGGGTGAAATGGTGATACACCGGTAATACACCAGTGAAATTGTGTATTATTTGATGCTGCCAATACCTTTGGCAAAGACTGCATGTCTGCCCAATGTAGGCTCAATGTATACATAGTGTGGAATGTTTGCACCTAGTGTCAACATGTCTTACAGCAGTATTCACAATGGCAATGTTTCAACCTCTGTCATTTTGCATTGGTTATTTGTCAGTTGTCAATATTCTATTCTGATGTCTAGGCAACATGTTGACAATATGCAAATGCTCGCCAAACTGCATATTCCCTATCCCTTTTTGTATAATGTGCAGGTGTGAGTGCTTTCCGAAAGCAGTTTTGGAAGATAATTCTCAATTGTTGTAAGCTTAGGTGATATTAAATATTAGCAAGTGATATTCATGTATTTACGTATGTCAATTTTAATATTTTGCTGTCAGTTTATGCTTTCCAAGGGTATCTAAAACTTGAATAACCATGAGCCTCAGCATTACTTATGCCACAGTAACTGACCCTTTGTTTGTTTTTGGTTCACGTCTGTGATAGTGTCAGCGCCATTGTATTACTAACAGATGTCATGGTTTATTTCAGGGATGTGGAGAAGTGTCAGTAGGGGTGAAAACCTCTAAGCCAGCTGACTCCTGCCTGTTGTTGCCGTGACGCCTGCAGTAACGTAATGCAGTAGACTGCTGTGTCAGCTGTTGCTGTGCACTAAAGTAGCATTGCAGGGAAACACTGATCTACAGATCAACTTTTAATTTAGAGCCAGCATATCTACATCATTAACTGTAATGTTACAAGCTAAACAATATGTATTCATCAGTGTACATAGAGTTAGCTACCTATTCTAGCTTAGTAGCCATGCTTGACTACCATGCCCATTCAATATGAATACAAAATGAGAAGTGCAGCATTTCAAGGTTTTGGCAAATACAGAACCGTTGGATTACCACATATCCAATACTAGAACTATATGTCTCTGCCATGCCAAAAAGCTTTTTGGAATTTCTGCATTTTTACAGCTCTGATCTTAATGATCAAAGGAGGGATGAACCAATTAAAGGAGGAATTTTAAGGAAAGCGTTTGTGTGGGACTTTGATAAATAGATACAAGAAATGTATCAGGTCAGTTTGGTGTTACCCATACAGGTGAATGCAAAATACAACAGACCACGGGGAAAAGGAATCTCAGAGGATATCAGAAAAATGCAGAGCACTCCTCACTCTGAGGAAGGCTATACAACCATCTCAAAAATATTTGATCTCCATCCACTTCACTCTGAGGCAAATCCATTACACATGGAGAACCTTTAACATGTCTGCAGCACTTTTCCAAAATACACCCAAGAACCACAAAAACATCTGATAAATGCAAACCCAAAAGTATAACCCCGTCACCAAAAAAGGTGGGACGCTGCATAAAATGCTAATCAAAACAGAATGCAATTATGTCCTATTTTTTATTGAAAATAGTAGCAAGAAACGTTAGGAAATGTAACTGTTTTGGGAAAAATACATGCCCATTTTGATTTTGATGCCAGCAATACGTTTCATAAAGGTTGGGTGCATGTTTACAACTGTGTTGCATCACCTCTTCTTTTAACAATACTCAGTGTTTGGGAATTTAGGAAACCAATTGCTGTAGTGTTGAAAGTGAAATGCTTTCCCATTCTTGCTTGATGTAGGATTTCAGCTGCTCAACAGTTTGGGGTCTCCTTTGTCGAATTTTTTTTTCATAATGTGCCAAATGTTTTCAGTGGGTGACAG
This sequence comes from Esox niger, assembly GCA_016801105.1. Lineage (NCBI taxonomy): Eukaryota > Metazoa > Chordata > Actinopteri > Esociformes > Esocidae > Esox > Esox niger. The sequence continues at coordinate 67,018 of JACXGJ010000267.1, read as the reverse complement.
GTCTGGACTGTAGGTAGGCCAGTTTTACCCAGACTCTTTTACTACAGAACCATGCTATTGCTATGTGCAGAATTTGGTTTGTTGAAATAAGCAAGGCCTTCCCTGAAATTGACATCTGAATTGCAGCATATGTTGCTCCAAAACCTGTATATATTGTTCAGCATTTAGTTGTAAAATGTTGCATTCAGTTTTTCTGTACATTTTATACAGCATCCCAACTTTTTGGAAACAGGGTTGTATTACATTTAGAAATATATTTGTCAATTAATGAGATATTTAGTCTTTCTTACTGTAAACCACCAGTGACCCTATTAAGCCCATTTGGTTATCTTGTATTGGCATGTGCTTTTTAATTGCCCTCAAACAGACTACTTTACACAGTTAGACCAACATTATATTATAACGAGGACAACATTTTTATTTTTCGCTGTGATGCTAAAATAAGTTACTCGTTTATTCTAAGCAGTTGCTTGGCAATATTGTACTGCTGTTTATCTGTGAAATATGGCATTGAGGAAAGATTCCAAGAAAAAGGAAGTACAAATATAATGGTTATAATTTTCAGGGATTGCTATGGGATTGCTCTGCCGATTCTTGGGGTTGCTTGAGCAACCGCAAGCAACCACTAGTGCCGCCCCTAGATACAACCAAAGTTGCCAGTAGTGGTTGTCTTATTAATCAAATATTCAATCAAAGCCCTTTTTACAACAGAAGGTGTCACAAAGTGCTTTCACAAAACACCCAGCCTTAAACCCGAAGAAGCAAACAACAGTAGTGTTGAACTTCAGTAGCAAGAAAACACTTTAAGAGGAACCAGGCTCAGAGGGGTGACCAGTCCCCTTCTGGCTGTGCCGGGTGGACATATTAAGAGTCCAAATTGTAATAGTTAATCGATGCATGTGGGCTGAGCCCAGAGTCTATTTAAACCTAGTCCAGATCGGAGGCATTATTAGATAGTCACCATGACAGAACAAATGGTTGGAGCTACAAACTCCAACCAGTGACTCTGCCCCCGAATGGCATTGGAGGGAGGGCATCCCAGTGGCGATGACAGACCACCTGACAAGACAGCAAGGGTGGACTGTATCAAGCCTTGTCATCTTCACACCCCTGGGCTGGACTACGCTTAGACCATGCTAAAGAGATGAGTCTTTAGTAGACACTTGAAAGTTTGCACTGTGTCTGCATTTCTAACCTTTATTGGCAGATCATTCCACACTAGTGGAACTAACCCAAGGCCCTCCATCCGGCTGTTTGTTTAGAAATTCTATGTACAATTAAAAGGCACGCATCTTGCGATCTAAGACTCATGATTTATGGCAAGTAATCCTGACCTGCTAATGATTTATTTGCCAGTTGTGAAATTCATTTGAGTGATGTTCCCATTATGAAAAAGGTATATTCACAAATGTAAAGCTGTTGTATTAGCATTGTTTGGACCATTTTTTAGACCCTCCTGCTGCAGTGATAATTACCCATCTTTTCCAAATCAGGGCTGCCATGAATTGGACCTGTCTCCAACTCCAAATATACTGGTCATTCTCTTTAAGGACCCCGCGGGCAAGAAGTGGCATAAGGAGAATGTGGGTAGGGGGTAAGTGCCTCAAGGTCATTTATATCATCAGAAAGTTTGGTGATGGGGTGGTCATTGAGGATTGCTTCCACCTCACACTGCATGGTGTGGAGGCTTTCATCATCCAAGGTTTGTTGATGCAGAACTGAGTTTCACCACTTTTTGACCATGAGAATGAAGCTCTCCCATACGCCACTATGATGAGATCCAGCAGAAGGATTGAAGCTCCACTCAATTCCATGTTGCAGTAAAGCATTCTTAATTTTGTCATGGTCCAAAACAGCTGGACCTTCTCTAAGCACCATCTCTGCTCCAGTCAAGTTTGTGCCATTATCTTACATTAATTTTAATACCTGACCATTGCATCACATAAACCATCTTATGGCATTAAAGCAAGTGTCCAGTGAGTGGGCAACTTCGAGATGTACAGCTCTGCCTGCCATCCAAGTGAAAATTACTCCATACCTTTCAACTGATCTAAATCCTCTGGTCACTTCAATTGGCCCAAGTAGTCCTCCCCAACATTTGTAAAAGTAAGCCCAGGGTGATTCTTACCTTTGGTAGGTCTGATATTTTTTATTCTCGGACGAATCCTTGTGGTCTGAACAGAACAAACAAATTATCTTCAAGCTGCATTGGCCCTTGTAAACCAGTACTTCCTGTGAAGTATGGATAGAATGAGCTTTCTTCCAGTAAATCCCAGAGTCTGGATACTTCCTTTGCTCCAATCAAGCGTGTAACACGGTAAACTATCTCTCTGACTGGATAACTGCATGCATTAACTCTCCAAAGCTTTTGGGCTTGATGCAACTGTTTACCTTGAACGTCACCTGAGGTCTGCCAAACTGCCAATCCACATCTGTGAGAGAATGGGTGGTATGCAGTCATCCCAACAAATTTTCCCTTTACACATATCCAGCAGTAACAGTTTGGGTGACAATGTGAATGGTGACAGGAATCTCTCTTTCACAGGAAATCTAAACCTGAATAAATCTGGATACACACACCAGTGCAGCCCAAGAGCTTTTTAAACAGTCCAAATCAAATCCCTTTGTAGTCTTGGTCCGATTTCTTTATTTTAGTTATTTAGGAATAGGGGAAAGCACTGTTGCTAATCCATCTGACCACATGAAATCCTCCCTTCCAAGAAGTGGCAGTAACATCTTAAACCATGTGAAGGTTATTGTGTGAACCTTGTTAGGACACTAAAGAGGGAATTTGTAAGATCAGGACCTTGTAACAGTTAGAAGTAAAAATATGTTCCTTTAAAGACTTTCCTTTAAATTCTGCAGCACAAACACCACCCTCAATGTTTTCATTTATGGATGATGCACCCTATCCAAAAAAGAAAAATTAGGGAACGTAACAAACCATACAAGTGTTACACTTCAGCTGGTGTTGTGGTACCACCTCAGCATATCTTTCATCAGTGGCTTCAGTGCAAAAGGGCTACATGATACTCCTTGTTCTTGTTAAATGTCTTCTTCAAACTCAGTATAAACATTTTATTCTTTGTTATTGTGATGTTGTGCATCTTAAATGGTAGGGCCAGGCAGTAATGACCCTTCTGAAGTTGAGCAGATTTCTGTACTATCTCCTGGTGATCTTCTTTTGACATTTCCAGCTTCTCTTCAAATAACTTCACATTGAAATCATGATTAAAAAGTGTTTGTACCAATCAACGGTTCTACATCTGCAACCAGATGTGGAATTTGAAATCTGTCTTGATATAGACATTTTTCGATATCATCTTCTCTGGGAAAATCTTTAGGCAGGCATTTTCTAAAAAAATATTCTGGTAGGTCTAAAAAGCATTTTTTCCCAGCCTGGCCACTTCCAAAAAGTGAACTGCCTAGAGAATACTCCTGGCCCATGGTACGCAGAAGAATGTTAGAATTTGTCCCCTTTATATCAAGCCGTTTAATAAGATGTTATACGCAAAAAGTAGCTGGACTTCCAGGATCCAAGAAAACCTACATCTGTAGCACCTTGTTTCCCTGTCCCAGACTCTAACTGTAACTGTACCAGGACAATGGAAAGGATACAGTCTTGAACTACAGATCCAGCATGATCCCATGCCTTCATGGAGACCAGAGTGCAACTAATGGATGTGTCCTCATGTTCTTTCCTACCCTGCATTTGAATGCGGAGCACTGTTGGATGTCTTTGTGTACAAACATTACAAAACGGGCAAATGTGTTTGTCATATGATACTGATATGACTAACATATTAATCATTTTCTCAAAAACACAATCATCTCATGTGGTTTATTTGTAATCTTCATGCACTTTTGTAATGAGTGATCACCTTCACAAAATATACACTTAACAGCATCTAAAGGGATACCAAAATTGTTTTTATAATGAATGGTTTCTGTAGCTTTAACAGTATTGGCAAAACTGCTTTCTCTGACAATTTGGTTCTGGTAAGCCCTTTCCAGTAGAACTGAGATTTTCCTCATGGATGTCTCCAAATCAGGGCTCAGAAATAATTCTAACATGTCTAATTTAAGTTGACCATGTCACTACACATTCTCAGATTTCCCCGCTGCACCTATAACCCACATGCTTTCACTCTCTATATTTCTCTGAGCTTATATGGTAACTTTAGCATGACATGCTTCCTATTAGACAAGATATTTTACTTTTTCATATATGCGATGTTCTCCATGGCATGGAAGAATGAATGTGATTGTTGTAATGTCCCCAGTCCAGTCCGCTGTCTCCCTTCAACGGCTCAGCCTCACCGGTGTACTAGCCACCAAGCTTGCAACGGCAGTGTCTCAACGCACTCCACTGTCTGTGCACCTGTTCGTCATTTATTTATTATTATCATTTATTTATTTACCAAGGAAATTACTTGAGTTGATCACTGCTTTGTTGACACTGTGGATAATATTTTCAATTATCGCATACATGTTATATATAAAGAATAACTGTTTTTCGTTAATCACTTTTTGTGTTTTATTTTTTGTTCTGTTCTCCTTACTCCCCCTCACATGTAATAACTGTAATAATTTGGCATCTTCTGACTGTATGGTAGGCCAGCCAAAGGACTTTAACATGTAGTTTATTGCTATTTTGTTTTGGGTCCCAACATGCTCCTTTAGGGGGTCTTTAGCCCTCTGGTATCCTGTCTTAGATATTCTATGGATAAAGAATCCCTGGCATAACGAAAGTTGTCAAATTTCTTCTTACAGTAGGTTTAGCTTTGATCCTATAATAATTAATTACGTCTGAAAACTCTGGTTTAACAGCTCACCTCATTGCCTTCCATTACAGTGATATTTGAGATCAGCTGCAGCAATTTCTGCGTCAAACTTTTCCTTTCTTTCCCTCAGCTTTTTTTCCTCTGCTTTCAAAGCATGTTTTTCCTCAAGAGCAATGGCACACTGTATTAGTACAGCCTTTTCTGCTTTGATTTGAATGTGTGCAGAGGGTGTAGCAGACATCTTACTTGACACTTTTGTTGGAGGATTGGACAAACTAATCATCCGGCCTGATGTGATAACTTCGTACAGAGACCATCATCAATCCTTTCGCAAAGTGGTTTCCCAATGTCACATAACCATACTTTGACCTCTTTCCCAAAAGTGTCGTTGACAGCCATTTAGAAAGAAATACATTCCTCATCAGGAAGTTGAGATTTAAGCAAAAAACTACTGTGTATATCCTTATGTTTAGCCTATGCTTTTTTATTGCTTTTTCATAAATAGCTATATCTGTGACTGAAAAAAATGTCCAATAATTCAACTAACAATTATGGTATGTTTATTTATTTCCAATATCATGAATGTGGATTTCCACAATGCATTCAGGGGCTTTGTTTTCATAAAATAGGAAACTTCACATTTGTTTGAAATCATAAAAAGATTTGCTATTTTAATACTGGAATTTTTTGAGGCCTAACACAGTTATATTGATAACTTTATTATTCCTCTAAATAACAGAATAAAAATAATTACCGCTGAAGCATCATCACATGACTATTATATACTTCAAATTTAGGGTGGTGTAGAAGTAAACTGTGCCTTGTACAGCTGTGTTATAATGGCAAGAATTCCTGGCAGCCTCTCATGGGGTGTTGCAAATTTGCTCGGCATTGTTCAGAGTTGGTGGGGATGGTGTTGTCAACATTATAATCTGATTCCTTCACTGAAACGTTTCAGTTCACCATTTCGGAAATTCAGTTTACAGATGAAATTATATGATGTTCATACCAAATGCCTCTCATTCTCTCATTTTTTTGTGTGTGTTTAATAACAGAAGAGGATCCTTGAAAGTCTGGGAGCAATAATATTAGATGATGTCAAGTTTACACTTTCAAATGGTGGGATGAAATAAAAAAATGAAAAACTTTTCCCAAGAATTAAAATGTTTGCAATCATTGGAGGTATACTCTACAACTCAATACAGGTCCCACTGAAGATTACAGCTGCCATTTTCAAAGCGTGAAGGATTATGAGGAGGAAATATGGGGCTTGCATGGGAAAGCTTGGTCCCTTTCGGGTATTGATTGCTTGATCAAAGGGAAAGGATGAGAACAACTGTGAGAGGCTTCTGTTGTCCGGGGTGGGAGGGGGGTAGAATACTTTGGCACGGATGAACCATGCAACCTGACTACAAGGATCTGGGGTGATGGAAGAAGGCTCCTGGGCTGCAGGGGATAGGGGTTTGCGGGATCATTTTATGGATATTCATCTATATTCTGTAAGTCCACACAGGAACCGCCACTAAGTGGACCTCATTTAGCCACTCCATGGCTATACATGCCAAGCAGATCAAATAATTAAAACAGGTATGTACCGGCCACCACCAGAAAAATGGCTTAACTAGTAGCCTGTTGAATGGAGAACGGCCTTTATTAGAACCACTTCTAAGCATCAGGGCAGAATCTGACACCTGCCAGATTACAAGCGAGACAAAGGGTTTATACTCTAGTGGGTGCAAAAGCATATCCACCGAAAGCTTTATTAGAGATGTAGAACATGTTGATACACAACGGGAGCCGCTTTTAGAAGCCTTAGCACTTCCGGTAGGTTGGATTATGCCCTAAATGTGGACATTAATGGATTTTGGCAGGCAATTTGTCTTAGGCAACCTGCAGTGTAAGTGACACTGGGGCCTCACACTGGGCTAAAACAATGATCAAAATGGAAAAAAATCCATTGCAACAAGCTTTTTATATTATACTAAATAGGGATGCAATTAACTTCTATTTTGATACAAACACATTTAAAAAAAAGTTGGAATGCTGCGTAAAATCCTAATACAAGCAGAATACAATGATGCGCAAATAATTCAATCCCTATATTGAATTGAAAATAGTACAAATACAACAAATGTACCATAAATACATACAGTACATATGAAATCCTATAACAAACAAGAACGAGGATACATTTCACTTTCAAAACTACAGTAATTGGTCTCCTCAGTTGTCAAATGCATACTAAGTATTTTTTTTAAGAAGTGGTGATGCAACACAGTGCTAAACATGCACCTGTCCCAACTTTTTTGTTATGTGTCGCTGGCATCAAATTCAAAGTAGACATACATTTTTTAAGAAACAATAAAATGTCTCAGTTTGAACATATGTTGTCTTTGTACAAATCTATTCTATTGAATATATGGTTCAAACGATTCTGATTTTATTTATATTTTACACAGCGTCCCAAACTCTGTTGGAAACAGGGTGGTAATTCATGAATCTGTTGATTACTACTTTGATTAATCAGAAATAAAAAAACATTAAATACAGGTGTCCTTTTTATAAAATCGAAGTTTGAGTGCTTTCTCATCTTGCACAATGCTCTATTGAAAACAACCAAAAATATCTGTTATAATTATTAGTCTTAGGATTTATCCATAATTCCAAGGTTTGTTTAATGATATAGAGAATAAAATATAGAGAACAAAAGGAGAAATAGGAAACAGTGAAACATCACTAAGAATCATGTAGCAGGCTCTATCAGCAGAAGTACATAGACAACATCACAATAAAAATGTATTGCTTATCAACAATTAAAATCCAGTAGATATTGCCAGGTATAGTGCATCCAAGAAAACAGTCTTCCATTGCACGATAAACACTGGATTAACTAAACATTATAAACCTGTATACTTCATTAAACTAATTACAATGGCAAATATTACACTATAAACATACATTCGTGCTGATGACATCATGGAACTTCCGGTTGTCAACCTTTAGGCGATAATCTACTCGAAAAAGACGAGTTTCAACAACTTTGTTATTAGCAAGGAATTCAAACCTCGGGATGGTAAGAATTCCACAGAAATTATACCCATGCTTTTAGGTATTAGGCGCTGCTTGATTATAACAACTTCCACGTGCATAAATCAGAAACCGGTGGAATACTTTTAGGCATCAGGCGCTGCTTGACTATGATGAACAACTTTCACACAAGTAGATCACCGGTTTGATGGTGCTAATGTTACGTTAACAACCATTCAATATAAACTATGCCTCACCTCAAAACTCAAGCCACGAAGCCAAACTAAAACGAGCTCTCTGAAAAGGGGACAAATGACACAATTCCACACTAACGTCCAGTATCGTTTTGAGCCCGGTTGAGCCCCCTTCAACCTCTGTTGTCATGGTTCCTGTGCGATGCATTCTGTGCAATGCACGCTTTTTTAAGACTTCAGTGTAAAGTGGATAAGATTAAACATATTTCCACTGGTGTTGACGTTGTTCTTTCCTTCATGCTGCGATCCCCATAGACCTAACCAATCAACAATGGAATTAGTTGCCAACTATCTTTTTTATTTACTATCTTTTTTATACTGTATTTTGCAGTCGGTAGCTCTTGTTGAGTATCCTTTGTTTACGTTTTTATGAGTAAGCACATCGTGAGCCTGTATAATCCAGAGACAAATTCCACGTATGTGTATAAAGCTGATTCTGATTTAAGTCATGTATAGATTTTACCGGTTAATTTTTGCAGGCCCAAATGTGAAGTTTACCAAGCTTTAGTCTACCATAACCCCTAGTTTGTACAAGTTAGAAAGAACGAGTTATTTAACTTATCCAAGTAAATAAAAAAAGCGTTTTAGATCATTTGGTTCGAGATCATATTCACAAATAAAATCATAATCTAACTATCTTCAATTTGTGTTTAAATAATTCAAAACCTCTGAATTCCAATATTGAGCAAGTATTCCAAGTATTATCCCCAAAAATTCCACATATTCCACATTTATTTCCTTATGTTTTCAGGTTGATCGTATTTAGACAGCTGTAGATCCTGGAAAAAATATAGAAATTATTAAAAACGTTATACACTATGTATAACTACTTGACCTATGAAATGTATAAATATAGAAATCAATGTAATCCCATGTAAATTCCAATAATACTTTTACAATTACTAACAGCCTAGTTCAAATTTCATTTTAATTTTGGAAATGCTAATAAAAAATGTGTCAATCATGAGCACAAGTTACACAAATGTAATGTAAAACAAGCTAAAACAATTAACTCCACCTTCTAAAATAAACCCCCACAAAGCATGTAAGTCATTATTGACTTAAATTTTGCTACATTTTCTGAGACATATCGCAGATATCGAGTGTAAACTTACAAATATCGATAGCTCAAGGTGCCATTTTCTGAGGTTAAAAACCCTTAAGAGGTTTGCAAGTGCAAAGACAATTTTGTCAGAAATGTATCAAGTGTCTGTTCAACATATCGCTAGATATTCCCTCCATTGTCATCCACAATGCTGCCTGGTACATCTTAAGCATACGGTTGTATATTCAAACACTATTGAATTGATTGTGCAAACTATGATTAATCTAACATTTTATCCTATGGCCAGTATCCTATGTGTGTGTGTGTGTGTGTGTGTGTGTGTGTGTGTACATGTATAAAAATAATAAATATATTTTGCACATCCATTTTCATGTTTTGAGCCAATATATATTCACGTTGCCTAACTTCACTAAAGAACATGTATTGAATAGGCTGTTTGCACTTGAAGCCAAAGTTGCCTCTAGATCAGTGGTGTCCAAACGATTCCACGTAGGGCCGTGTGTCTGCAGGTTTTCGCTCTCTCCTTTTACTTGATGGATTAATTAGGATACTAATTGGTTAGTTTCTTCTGTCACCTGGTTGTTTAGGTGTGAACTGGGAACCAATTCATAGGAAAAAACAAATACTTGCAGCCACACGGCCCTCCGTGGAATGGTTTGGACACACTTGCTATAGATTATCATATCTTCGTAACTGTAATAAGAAAGCTAAGAGTTAATGTTGTGATAATTTAAATACTAGGAGTCACTAACCCACTTTGGATTGCACAGAAAACAGAAATGTCGAAGGGGTGTGTAGCACCACCTGGAGAATACTTTCAAACTTTGAATTGTAGTGTATTGCAGGCATCCACTACAATTCAAACATTGAGTTGCTTAGAAATGTCCTTGTTTTCAAAAGAAGTGCACCGTTTCTGACCATTAAAATAACATCAAATTAATCAGAAATACAGTGTAGACATTGTTCATGTTGTAAATGACTATTGTAGCTTGAAACAGCTGATTTAAAGGCATACAGAATGCCTCAATATCTGCAGAGGATTCTTAGACTAAAGCATAGTGTGAAGGAGACAATAATTACCTAAATTAAAAATAAAACTTCATTTCAATGCTTGTCAATTAATGTATTTCCTATTCATTTAGCTATTTTTCATATTCAAATGCATTTCACGTATGATTTCATGGAAAACAAAAAAGTGACCCCAAACATTTAAACGGTAATGTAGTTCTGAGAAGAGCATGCATGAGTCAAAATAATGAATAACTGGATGGACGAAATGGCATCCATCTACATTAAAATGTTTTCATAGGGAGTCTAATAGATTAACTGTATGAAAACCAAAACAAGTGTGTACTGACATCATTTTTATGCCAATATTTCATACAAACACTTCCCTTGGGCATTGAATATTACAGAATTGAAATTAAAAGGGATGCTGCAAAAAGCTAGTGGTATAAAACAGTTGCTGCTGTTAAAATTGGATAATATAATTAAAACATGTCATAAGTAAAAAATTCTTAGAACATTTTAAATACCTGAGCAACTAACAGTTGAGCACAACACTGCCCTACAAGTCCCCCCTTTAGCAAACCTGTCGCAAACACCACAATCACATAATAAAACTTCCCAATTCAACAAAATGTTTGACAAAATTTGTAGTTCCTTTGTATGCCTCTGCAGGGCATAACATCTTGTAAAAAGGACATTTGCAGAGTAATACATATTCTTGACAAACTTTTTTTGTATAAAAAACAAATATAAATCCTCCGAAAACAACGACTGCCAAAAGGGTAAGAAAATCTCCTATACATTTTTCAATTCAAATTAAAACAATGTTTAAACCCCATAGGTATAAAAAGAATACATCCAACAAAATAATCTAATCAATGTTTTGTTTTACCTGGACACAATCCAGAGCATTTTTTTAAGTATCAACATCCTCCGCAAACCGATCGTTAAGAATATCCTGAGCATATTTTTTTTCATCAATTAATTTGTAGTTCCATTCAGCTCAGGATTTATATCATATTTGAAGAATCTTATTAAAAAATTAAAAAGCCTTTTTAGGAAGTTCAAAATATACTGATTGCAGTTCTTAAATTCCCATACGGTTTCAGTATCTTCTCCACCGGCTATCTCTTGAGGTGTCCCTCCACCTTTCATCTCTGCTGCGGCCACTTTCACTCCTGTTGTCATGGTGATAATGGTCACCTCGCTGGCTGCGGTGGTGGCGACTGGAGCCGGTGTCATCGGAGCCTGGTGAGTAGTGTGCGTCCCTGTTGTAGTGGCTGCTGCCTCTCGGTGAAGAGCTATCTTGTTGACAGAGCCCACTACCACCACCACGTTGATGCTGTAGGGGCTGCCCCAGGAGCCCATTGCCACAAGCCGGGATGATTCCATTTATCCCTTGGAGTGGGATCTGCTGCATCTGTAGTTGCCACATGCTATTCATCTGAGAAAATAAACCAAAATAACTTTTTACTGACCAGGTAGAGGTTAAATGTGCCACCTTGGGTGGTAATGTAAAAAGTCACAGTCTCAGTGCAGGACAAAATAAAGCAGTGGTTCGTAACTGGTTTTGCCTTGGAAGCCAAACTGAACAAGTTCTTGGCAATTGTGACCTAATAATTGCATTGCAACTTTCTTCAGCACAAATTTTACCGGGAATTAGAAGAGATAGCGATATAGATATGGCTCTTTTCCAATTCCAGGTAGCACCTGGGCTGAATAAATAATTCAATTATATTGACACATTCTACATTGTGAATTTTTTAATAATTATCATTACATTTGACAAATGCATACCAGTCAAAACCACTGCCAACCCAAATCTGGAATGTGACCAATGAGTTAGGAATCACTAAAAGGATAGATGCTTACCAGGGCCTGTCTCTGCAGACTATCAGGTGAGGAGAAGGACCTCTGGAAATGCTGAGGGGGTGAAAATGATGGGGAGCCCATCTGGTCGGGGCTTTTGTCATATCTGCAAAATATATATATTATATATATTATATATATATATATATATATATATATAAAATAAAAATAAACATTCTATACCATAGATAGTAGCTAGCTACTACTGCACAGCATCATGCATACTAACAATATGATCTGAGGTTTTTGGATTTTCTAGGTTACAACTTACCTGCTCCCTGACCCATGTGGATTTGGAGTATTCAAAGGGCTTTTATTTTGAGAGTTCAGAAGGTTGTTAGTGTGACTGCTTCCTGTAAATTGTAAGAAAATGACAATTCAGTTCTAGACATAGAGTTACCCATAATCTAAACATTTCATGAGTGGCTATGAGTTTACCTGCTCTGAACTGGATTTTGAGAGTTCTTCCAAACAGGGTTGCCCCATTGAGCAGGTTCATGCCATAGGGTACAGAAACCTCATGCTTGAAACAGACAAATCCAAACGCCTTCTGTTTTCCATCATTATCTTTGGGGATTTTCACTTTATACAGAGGTCCTGCCTGCATTTGAGAAAACAACCAATGGACATTTTCTTTCATACAATTTTAATTACCCAGCTTGCTCATGGAATTGGAAAATGTGCTAGAACTAGTATTCTGTTGGGCATAAGCTGCAGTCCATGTTCTGTATGTTCTTAAACGGTGTCGATGTAAACACCACACATTGTGATTTTTTTTTTTATTCTACATGTCAAAGATCCATATTTGACACAGCTTTGTTTCTTACATGAAAGTTCAAAAACATTCTGCTAAATACACTCCAGCTCACAAGCGATACACAATGAAACACAGGCAAGCCTCGTGTAATTTCATGAATTTAAGCATCTTGAGGCTGGCTGGAAACAACTAATCAGAGGAATGAATATGTATTGTCTTATACCATGCTTGAGGTGAAATCATATGATGTTTTTATGGATGTCAACTCCAATACATGCTGTCACCAATCCACAGCATTAAACTTAAACAGAACTGTCTTTGTTACTCAATATAATAGCTTTGTTTTTAAGTTTGGTTAATCTTTTGTCACCTGTTTTGTCAACTGTTGCATCAAAAAAAGAATGGGGACGACTACTACTACTGCTACACAGATTCTATATTGCTTTTCAATACAAAAACAATCCCAAGTCGCTAGCATAATACAGTATTTTGTAAACGGGTAGTTAGGTAAATAAATGTAGGTCTGGACTAGTGTCTAGCAATGTTCAACCAAACAGGTACATTTTGATTTGTTTAAGGCTCAAACCCATGGAGCCACATAAAATACTGAATTTTGCAGCAACCAAAAATATCAATTTGAGATTTACTGAACGCTATATTTTAGTATGCCTCCGGTACGTGCATAACATTTTGAACGTATAAGGTTTGCAAAAATGTTATATTAACATCTGAATCTCTGCTTCTCTGGTGCAGGATACTAGTACTTACACAGTAACTAAGAGTTTGAATAAAGTAAACCTAGCATAGCATGAATTCCAATCGACAAAAAAGTTAATGTTAGAGCGTAACCAAGCAACAGATCCGGGAAGATGATGGCAATGCCAACAGAATATTTTTTGATTTCGCATTTAGTTTTTTGTCAAGAGGACTGACGGACGACCAACCTACAGCAACAATTCTGTAATAACAATTTCTTTTCTGATGCGAGCTTGGTTATCCAGAACAAACGATAACTGTAAGATAGCGAACTTCAGTCACTACTGCAGCATTTTTGCGTTAGTAAGGTTGGAATTGCTGCTGAATAACGTCACATTATATCACCGTATACACTAGATTTAAAAAGTACGCATTTTAAATCGTAGCCGTTTTAACTTATCGTAATTAACTTCGCAGACGTTAGCTAGCTTAGCTAACGTTCGCCTATTTGCTACCATCGTCGACAGTTGCTAGCTAGCTTGCCATAACTGCACCTGCAAAAAAAGCTCGAATAAAAGTTCCTCCGTCACTTTCGGATCCAGGTTTCCAACAAAGAGAGTCCTGTCAGTCTCATCCGCTACTCCCATTTTGTATTTCTTTAGAAACAGTTTCTAATTCACTTGATGGGATCTGCACTTGTAGACAATTGACAAGTCTGTGTTTTTATACAGAAGACAGACACATTAATGAAAGCTAGAGACAGAATGTAGAGCCAACTCAGTGTTACCACGATCGAGGCGGGGCTAATCTTGTCTGCAGAACAAGTGACCCGGAGCAAAACATCTCATTGGCTCATATATTTAGATCGCAAGCCAAATTGACTCTACCCCCTTTCAGAAATAAAGACCAATTGGTTCGAAGTTGCATATCTTCTTTCATGAATGTCTTTGTAGTAGTTACATGTCACAACCGTAAAGCAAAACAATGTCGTAAATCATCAGCTCAAATTGTAACAACATCCTGTTTTGCGATGTATGCTGCTAAAAATACATTGCCAATCCGTAATTATTTGTTGTGTACACATGAGCTCGAACTGATTAGCAACAGTTACCTAGAAAAAGGTTGAGAAATTGGCTTTTTCAATGATAGCTTTATATGCATATGTTAAGTTTCTGGATTCTCCCTGATTGTATGAGGAAAAATACTGTTTCCTGTTCTCTGTTGCCATGGATTAACTAAAGAACGCCAGGGCCGGTTTCACAGACATGGATTAAACCTAGTCTAGTGCTAAAAATACAATTTAATCAAAAACTCCACTGATCTTGTTTTTTTTTGTCATAGACTAGGCTTAATTTGTGTCTGTGAAACCGGCCCCTAGTATCATAAATTACTCTGTGGGGACCTAGACATTTCCTGTTAAAAAGACAGGCAACTCTGCTCTGTAAGGGCAAATTGATTAATGATTTAGATCTGTTAAAGTAATGTACTATGTACCATGGCATTTGGATAATATGGATAATAATGTTTTTATAGAACTACTACACAGTGTGAAACGGGGTCAGTAATAAAACCATTGAACGTTTATTGTCCAATCACAAAACCTGCCATTTCACCTCATTTATATACGCTTGTGATGTGCGCCGTTACTAACAGCTGTGTCTGTTTTGGTCCTTTCATTATACCTGCCAAACTTTTAGCGAAGTAGTTATTGCAGCATTCTTTGTACGTAAATCTAGTAAATAAGTTAACGGTACTTGTAAATCAACATCTGAAAAAAGTAATGAGAAATGGGCATTGTAGTCGTTGAATATTGGCTTATTTTTTTTAGGAACAGCTGATTTATAAATTTGCTCAGACTTTTCGATCAACTAGCTAACGTTATTCAGTACAGTGGAGAGGTTAGTTAACGTTAGCTAAATTAAGTAATTACATTACCGGTGGAGAGGGACAGCTTTTTTAGTATTGCAGTTGTTTTTCACTTAAAAAAATGTCATATACAAATGTCATATCATATGATTTTGGCAATAGTCTCCATACAACCTTCTGCCGTTCATCTTTACATTAATATTTTATTCAGGGACTACTGAGGTTACAGCCCGCGTATTGCGCAATAACCATGTACTCAATCCAGATTGTGAACATGCAAGACCATACAATAAATATCAATAAAGCTGACACTAACATTTTTCATCATTACGCTGTTCGGCAAACTGGTGCGCTCCCTGCCTTTGGAGCCCAAGGCGACGACCTAGTCTGCATATGCCCCAGAATGAGTCAAATAATACTTTTTTGGGTTAATTGTTTCTCAGCTGAACAGAGGTTAAGTGCAGAGTAGTTAATCCCAATCTTGTCATGTCATGTGTTAATCACAAAGTTGCTGGTTTCCACATGTTGTGGAAAACAGCATCTTGAGAAACATCCCACAACATCCCTGTCAACAAGCATGCATGGCAAAAGGAGAAAGGCTTGAAAGTTTGTCTGTGCAAAAGGGTTATGTGGTGAGTTATGTGTGTTATGTGAGCTATGCGGGGAGAGAATTTGTGCCCAGTATTTAACAGTTTACATTTTGTAATCTTACTATTCTACGAATATGTGTTGGTGGAATGGGGTTACTGAAGATCAGAGTAAAGAATGTCAGTGCTATAATTGTGGCGAAGACCATAAATCAGAGTTTAAGTGTGCTGTTTGTGTGAGGGAGGTTTAGGTGGCAAAAGTTAGTACTGCATTACAGATTTCCTATGCAGATGCTTGCAAACAAGTCAAAAAATGCTGTTGAAGATATGGAAGCACCTCATCTTATACATGGTGTTCGATTGAATCACAGGTAATCTGTATTTAAAATGTGGCTTTAATGGCAACAGTGATTTATACCACTTAAGTGACAAAAAAGTTACAAGAAGAAACCTTGAAAAACAGGCCAAACTTACTTGCGTCTAGGTCAGTTTACAGCAGAAGATATGCAAGGCATCCTAGCGTTGTGAGACAAAAGTGTATTTTTTTGTTTGTTTGTGTTTTGGTAAGTGTTGGTCTGGTAGTTTAAAAGGAATTGTTAGATAGCGTAGTGGTTAGAGATGCAGACTTGTATGTGGGCGATCCTTGCCTCCAACAGAACAAAATATGCATTAGGATTTTTTCAAAATAGACCAAAATGTTGCTGGCTACAAGATTCAGTAGCTACTTTATAGTAAGCCTAAAATAAACTTTTTTACGTTTATATTGTAACATTTTCTGGTGGATCTTCAAAGTACGCATCCGTGCATGCTTTTTCGGGTAATATAGACCACAACCCCTTGTAAACTAAAAGAGGAGGGGTTTCCAAGATTCTCTCATCTTTTCACTTGATGAAAAAGTCAGTTATCGTCACCTATATTGATAGTTATTGCATTAATGTTATTCAAAAATGAAAGAAAAACAAACGTTGTTGTGCCTTGAAATGAAATAGCGTTAGCAATGTAAAGTTCATCTTCAGTCTCTCTAGCAACTGCTCAATTCTTATTACTATTCCAGTAAGTTAGTTGATACTGGTAAAGTCTATTACTGGCTAATAAGCTGTTAAAATGGCCAGTGGCAAAAGCCATACAGTTCATATGCTATTTGTGGTGGAAGTTAACTTAATTAGAAATGTTAGTCAGTTCAACACAACATTTAGTGGTGTCTAACTAAATATTCAAACTTGATATGATGATAATGTATGACAAAATGATCGAATATAAATTTTATGACACGGTAGTATGTCTCAATCGGTCTCTACATTAATCTCTGTCTAATTTAACACTTTGAATGTAGTGTGTCACCCCTGATATACCTGTTGTTGGTTTGGAGGTTAAGTCATGTAGGGAACTAGTTTCGACAAATTAATTTAAGAATGCAGAACACTCTGCACATGTATAGCTTAGTGGTGTAGTGGTTAATGACACAGCCTGTCACATCCAGTAGGGAGAACAAATATTTGATACACTGCTGATTTTGCAGGTTTTCCTACTTACAAAGTATGTAGAGGTCTGTAATGTTTATCATAGGTACAATTTTACCATGAGAGACAGAATCTAAAACCAAAATCCAGAAAATCACATTGTATGATTTTTAAACATCTAATTTGCATTTTATTGCATGACATATGTATTTGATACATCAGAAAAGCAGAACTTGATATTTGGTACAGAAATCTTCGTTTGCAATTACAGAGATCAAAAGTTTCCTGTAGTTCTTGACCAGGTTTGCACACAATGCAGCAGAGATTTTGGCCCACTCCTCCATACAGACCTTCTCCAGATCCTTCAGGTTTCGGGGCTGTCGCTGGGCAATACGGACTTTCACTCCTTAGTTGCCCTGGATGTGTGTTTTGGGTCGTTGTCATGCTGGAAGACCCAGCCACGACCCATCTTCAATGCTCTTACTGAGGGAAGGAGGTTGCTGGCCAAGGTCTCGCCATATATGGTCCCATACTCCCCTGAATACGGTGCAGTTGTCCTGTACCCTTTGCAGAAAAGCATACCCAAAGAATGATGTTTCCACCTCCATGCTTCACGGTTGGGATGGTGTTCTTGGTGTTGTACTCATCCTTCTTCCTCCAAACATGGCGAGTGAAGTTTTGACCAAAAAGCTCTATTTTTGTCTCATCAGACCACATGACCTTCTCCCATTCCTCCTCTGGATCATCCAGATGGTCATTGGCAAACCTCAGACGGGCCTGGACATGCGCTGGCTTGAGCAGGGGGCATTGCGTGCGCTGCAGGATTTTAATCCATGACGGCGAAGTGTGTTACTAATGGTTTTCTTTGAGACTGTGGTCCCAGCTCTCTTCAGGTCATTGACCATGTCCTGCCGTGTAGTTCTGGGCTGATCCCTCACCTTCCTCATGATCATTGATGCCCCACGAGGTGAAATCTTGCATGGAGCCCCAGACCGAGGGAGATTGACCGTCATCTTGACCATCTTCTATTTTCTAATAATTGCGCCAACATTTGTTGACTTCTCTCCAGGCTGCTTGCCTATTGTCCTGTAGCCCATCGCAGCCTTGTGCAGGTCTACAGTTTTATCCCTGATGTCTTTACACAGCTTTCTGGTCTTGGCCATTGTGGAGAGATTGGAGTCTATTTGATTGAGTGTGTGGACAGGTGTCTTTTATACAGGTAACGAGTGCAAACAGTTGCAGTTAATACAGGTAATGAGTGGAGAACAGGTGGGCTTCTTAAAGAAAAACTAACAGGTCTGTGAGAGCTGGAATTCTTACTGGTTGGTAGGTGATCCAATACTCATGTCTTGCAATAAAATGCAAAATAATTATTTAAAAATCATACAATGTGATTATCTGAATTTTGTTTTTAGATTCCGTCTCTCACATTTGAAGGGTGCCAATTGTAAGAATTACAGACCTCTACATGCTTTGTAACTAGGAAAACAAAAGCATAATCAGCAGTGTATCAAATACTTGTTCTCCCCACTGTAGGTGACACTAGTTTGAATCTAGCAAGGGCAACAACATTCATTCAAGGCTTGCCTGGTTCATTTTCTTGTTTTTATCACAAATATCATTTTTCTGAGCACTTGTTGATGTTTTGCACAGTAGTCCTTTGACACCCTGAATTGAAGAAGCTCTTGACAGAGGAAAGGACGAAGAGCATGACTCTAAACCTCACTGCTTTTGCTCTTGCAGCTGCTCTGCCCCGCCGCTGCAAAGACACAGGACAATAAAATATATAAATGACAAGAGTGCTTAGCACACCAAAGCTACAACCATGCGCACACATATCTCCCAAACTGCCTGCGTAAAGCTGCCCAGAGTAAAGCCGCCTCGTCTCGCCACCCCCTCCAGACATGTTCTCTTTCCAAATAGCTGATGTACCCTAACGTCTTGATAAAAGTGTTGCCTTCAGATTCTACCTATCAGTAAGTGCAGCACACAATATATGCATTCAACACTTTTGGATTGCTCTGTAAAATAACTGCAAATGGCTATGTGAAAGCAGTCCTTTATGCCCCTTTCAAACAATCTTTTAATGAGGAAGATGGTAGAAGTGCTAAAATGTGTAATAAATGCTCAGCAATCCATAATATCTGATCTGTATGTCTTTACATTAGACTTTCTTTTGAATGAAAAATAAATCTTGTCATATTTTTTGTTGTTTAATAATATGAAATAGAGGTTACTCTCTATGCATGTGCCCTATCATGATATTGTTACAGAATGCTTAGAAATAATTTCTTGGATTTCTCTTCAGAGCAGCAGTAGATGGCAGTGTTTATCCAATTATTTTCTTTTACAGAGCAATTCTAGTAGCAATGGGCTGCACCCTCGTAAAGACAAACACACTGTTTTTGGTATTCTTGCGAAAACAAGGATATAACCTACTGAGCTTTTTATATTAGGAGTGTGAAATCAATGGAAATGGAAAAAGGAAGATTCCCTTTAGAGGCTTTACCGAGTGCGTTGGCATTACGTTTCCTAGACAGTCACTCTTATATATCACAGCCCTGGGTAGTGGAACTGATCATTGCTGAAGTCGAGATAGGAATTGCATATTTTGGAACAACAACATTGTGGCAATGAGTAAAAATGCAGCTGCGTTGTGTTACGCTTGGAATCTAGCTTGGTAAATTGAAATGCTACAGTTAATTCTCACGGGTGACGTCAAGGCCTCATGGCATATTTGCACAATTTACACTTCCCTTTTCAAATAAAATGCATAACATTACAGCTATATGAAGCATCTTTTGTCTCACAATGTCTCACAAGATGAATCCCCATATTGGCCCTAGCTATATCTTTGTCATTTTTATTAGCATTGATTAGAGAAAGCACTATGGCATTCATTTTAAATGTTTATAATAATTAGACTTGAGTATCCTTTAAACATTGGAATGTTGTAATTCTGTTTCTTGACAGAAATAAAATGTCACATTGCACACTTAGCAGGATTAATAGTGGCCACTTGGTTTTCTGTTTATGCACGCATATCTAGGAGCCAGTGAAGAATGGATAAGAATTTGGAAAATCAGGGGTTCAGAGGTAAAATGTGATTGAATGAGCATTCAAAGTGAGATGGGACCGCCAATCAGCCCAAGAAACAGGCCACCTATTTGCTGTGACATAATTTGTTTTTTGTCCCTCCACATTAATCCCACCTCCTGGGAGTGTTGCTTTTGTGATACCCTGGTGGCTGGTCTCATCACATGGCCTTTGCCTCTGTCTTTATTTAT
Source organism: Esox niger (assembly GCA_016801105.1). NCBI lineage: Eukaryota > Metazoa > Chordata > Actinopteri > Esociformes > Esocidae > Esox > Esox niger. Next base: position 46,357 of record JACXGJ010000267.1, on the reverse strand, counting down.
TTGTCCTTTCATTCATTCATTTTTATAATTCATGTGGCATTAAGTGATTCAAGATCATTAAATGCACATGAAAATGTGTCATATTCAACATTATTTCAAGTCATCACTCTCCGGTGCATGATGTCATTGAACACCATCCTATTCAATGCAATCAGCTCTGGTTTAATGGCCTGTGCCATTAAAAGTACTACTCAGCACTTATCCCACTGTGCCAGCTCCCCTTGTCACCACCTTACAATCAGCTCCCTCACACTGACCAACAAGCTAATTCTAAGATGAGTTTTGAATGGTTTTAGGTAGCGCTGTGGAGGTAAAGATCATAATTATTGTAGGGGCAGCGTGTTGTGCTTTTGTTCAACTTCATGCCAATGTGAGATATTCAGTATACACCAAGCACCAAGACGTTAGCAGCAGATCCTTTAGGTCCTATAAGTTGCAAAGTGGAGTCTCCATGGATCAGACCTGTTTGTCCAGCACATCCCATCAGGCCACTATCTTCCATTGCTCCGTGGTCAAGTTCTGATGCTCACGTGCCCATTGTAGGCATTTTCGGCAGTGGTACAGGGATCAGCATGGGCACCCTGACTGGTCTGTGGCTACAAAGCCCTATACGCAACAAACTGCGATGCTCTGTGTGTTTGTTCTGATATCTTTATATCGATACCAGCAATAACTTTTTCAGCAATTTGAGCTACAGTAGCTCATCTGTTGGATCGGACCACACGGGCCAGCCTTCGCTCCCCATATGCATCATTGAGCCTTGGCCAACCATCAACCTGTTGAACGGTATACTGCTTTTCCTTCATTGGACCACTTTTGATAGGTATTGACCACTGCAGACCCCACAAGTGCTGAAGTTTTGGAAATGCTCTGACCCAGTTGTTTAGCATCACAATTTGGCCCTTGTCAGAGTTGCTCAGATCCTTACGCTTGCCCATTTTTCTTGCTTCTAACACATCAACTTGGAGGACAAAATGTTCACTTGCTGCCTAATAGATCCAACCCATGCCATGATAACGAGATTATGAGTAGTATTCATTCACTTCACCAGTGTTATTCACATCAGTGGCCATAGTGGTATGGCTGATCTGTGTGTGTATGTAGGTATGTATATATATATATATATATATATATATATATATGTGTGTATGTATATATATATATATATATATATATATATATATATATATATATATATATATATATATATATATATATATATATATATATATATATATATATGATAAAA